>SKCR01040636.1:0-42357 GCA_019454045.1 Zanthoxylum bungeanum
GGTATTTCGGAAATATCGAACCGAACGCGTGAGTGCACGTGGGCCCACTTTCATTTGGAAACGTGTGGGGCCCACATGACACTTGTCATTATTTGCATTATTTAATCAAGATGTATTGCATGAAGATAGTGTACAAAGCAGTCAAGGTATTGCATGGATATTGAGTGTTAGACACTCTAAGTCTTTGCATGGTTTGTGTCATAAGTATATTATTATTTAATAATTATGACATAAATATAAATTGATTTTTGAGACAAAAATCAAATCCTTCTCTCCCTCTCTAATTACCGAAACAGTGAGCTCTCAAAGCTCTCTCCAATTCTTCATTTGTTTTGTGGCAAGACAAGAAGAAAGTGTGCTTGTTTGGAACTCTAACACACAACTTTGGCTAGCAACATCAAGGGATCATACAAGGTGTTATGGGAAACTCATGTTAGAGCTTGGAAGGATCAAACTTTGCTTGGAGCATTTCTTTTCATCTTGGCCGAATCCTCCACTGCACAAAGGAGCAACATTTTTTCATCCATTGCATCCACATTCCGTTTTTGTGAGTATTGTTTCCGCCATTACTTCAATGTAGTCATTCTTATATATATATTGCTTGTTTTGATCTTGGGACATGGTTATTAGATTTCCAACAAGATTAAGTCCAACATTTATTTAATTGATGTCCATGGGGCTTTTTTATTAATTTCTTTAAGTCGTGGACTTTTGGTCAACTCGGGTCAACCGATAACCAAGGTCCAATCCGGGATTTACCCCATAAGCCCGGAAATTAATTTTGGCCGATCAGGCCCAATTAAATAATTAAGGTCCATTAAGTCATAATTGGACTTTATGGATGCGGTTTTGGGCCCAATTGGATCCAACCAAATTGGCCTAAACCTAACTCGGTAAAACCAAGCCCAAAACCCAATTACAACCTTTAAGGCCCAATTTCCAAAATAAGCACAAATTAATAACTTATAAAATTCCAAATTCCATAATTAATTAACCTAAGTGTTATTCACAATTAATCACCCAATTAAATTTCTAAAACATCAATTAGCCTAATTAATTATGCAATTAACAACACATAGTGTCCAACACATTTCATCAAAATCAAACCCATTTCACATGCTATTGTTCTCGGGAATTAGGGGCTTTTCATTCCGATTTGGTTTCAATCCAATTGAATCCACAATCATTATTTCCAAATTAATTCAACTCATCCAATGAATCAAAATCAAAAAACACAATGAATTTCAAATAATCAATATGAATTCGGCCAAGCCTCAATTGGGGAAAAATTGTCCAATTCAAAATTCAATCCAATCAAACCTCAAATCAACATTACCCAATTGTTTTAAGTCATCCAATGATCAAAAAATAAAAAATCACCAAGAGATTAGGGCTCTATTATTTTTGGCCATGCCCAAAAATTGGGGAAAACTTGATCCAATCAAATTTCATGAAATTGATCATGCACAACTTCAATTAATCAACATACAAGCATACTTAATCAATCAATTTAATCAAATCATGCTTCAATTGATTTTACCCAATTTCAAACCCTAACTTTTTCATGCTTGATAAAAGCTCAAGATATCATTGTTGGTTTCTAATTAGGTCCCAAGATTCATCAAATCAAGCAAGAAAATACATGAATACACAAAGGAAAATGGCGGAAACATACTCACAATGAACGAATCTTGCGATGCGAAGAACACAAGCCTTCTAGATCCCTCCAAAGATCACGGCAGCAGCTCCCTCAGGCAGTAGACTGCAGTATGGTGACTGGTTCGACTCCTCCAAGATTCAGCCATGGGTGGACTCCATGGAAGCTCCAAGCTTCAAGCTCCAAAATGATTCCAAGCTCAAGAGTTCGTTTCCCTATCACCTTTGTATAACTCAAGGTGTGTGCTAGCACTAGTCTTCTTCCTTGCTTCTCTTCTTCATTCGGTCAAACCCAAAAATGAGAGGAAGAAACAGTTCCAAACCGTGTAGGAGAAGGAGGGAAAAGAGAGGGAGAAGAAAAACGTAAAGGAGGAGAGAGAGAGAGTAAAAAAATAAAAGTGTTTGGTTTTTATATTTTCCAAAAATAAAATAAAACCATTTACCACTTTTCATTTTTCATTTACCAAAAAATCAAAAAGCAAAAGCCATCAATTTTTTTTCAACTACCACATCACTATTCATATCAATCAATCAATCAAGTGACAAGTTGTCACATCACTCAAAGTGACTAATGATTTGACGCTTGATGTGACTAGCGATTTGACGCTCGATTTGACTTGCGTGCCGAACTGGAATTCAAAATGCGAATGCGCTCGCAAAAAAACCCGGGCTCGAGTTCGCTTATTCCAAATTAAGGAATTTTCCGTTGCGTCGTAATTAAATGATTACGCCTATCAAAATCACTATTCACGTGGCTAACAAATTAATTCTAAATTAATTCGTTCACCCAAAATAAAATCTAATTTTAATTCCGCGCCGAAATCCAATTTCATATAATATATCAAATATATTATTTTATTGTTTAATTCCAAATTTATCGTTCTCTCTCTTTAATTATATTTTATCCCAGATAAAATATCTCTGTAATTAAAGCCAGATTAATTTTCTCTCTCTTCTAATTAATATCAGATTAATAAAGTTCGAGTCATACATCATCGGTGAATCTTCGGGAAGCGACCCATGAGATCCCGGATATGTTGGTAGTAAATTCGGTCGTCGGACTATCCGAACACGTAAGTACCCCGTACTACATTTATACTGATTGACAAGACAAGGTTGGCTTCTAGCAAAGCGCCATGCCTACCCAATTCTCCAGAAATATCCTAATAGGAATATGTGATCTATATCAAGCGTAGTATACCGTAGTATTGCGTATTTCGATCCAGCATCGGACGATCACGTACAAGGCCTGGGGCTGGAATTATGTCTGCCCCGTACGAAGCACATATCGGATGTCTGGTAACTAGTCTCTATAATCGGATATACATGACCTAGCCATAATATCCCGATAGCTCGAGAATTTAAGAGAACGAGTTCCGTATCCTCTATGACCATCATCTCCATATGACTAGAGTGATACATCCGTCTTAACATCACACCCAACACTCTACGATTCTTAATATACATAGCATTGGCGTACACATAACCTGTTAAAGTCCTGGACGACCTCAACAAAAGTATATTGATTGTCGTAAGTATTAGCGGTGCAAGTCTCAGGTTAAGACCAAATACACCTACCCTGATTGCAGACTCCCATAGACACATAGTCATACTACCAATGGGATTCTTCGGGGGGTCAATCCAGAACGAAGTTGTTTCCCGTACCATCGGTAAAATACAACCTCCTATTACACTTGCATGATTATCCTATACACAAATAAATGAGAACTATGCTGTTGTGCCCTCACAAATGCGCACAAGTGTAATACTAGTATTTTACGTATTTATCGATGTCCAATCTCGATAATACTCTGACTAGGGATTTTTAATGATTTATCCTTCGTGGACTGATACTGTCTTAAATCATTCTCTGTCCAGGAACAAATCATAGGGACCTCTCATCATTTATTTATCTAGGTGATCTAATCACTAATGATAAGAGTGTAATCTCCTTTGTCACATAGTTAATTTGTACAACAACACCATGATCTGTACAAATAATGATGCTATGGGTCATAATTGTCCAACACCGTGTACGCCTCTTCTGGGTTTATTGAGAATCGTAGTGTATTGGGTGTGATGTCAAGATGGAAGTATCACTTCAGTCATATGGAGATGATGATCACGCAGGGATACAGAACTGGTACTCTAATTGGTTGCAACCATCGGGATAATATGACATGGTCATGATTATTCGATTAAAGAGACTAGTTGCTTGTAATCTGATATATGCTTCGTACGGGGCAGACACTATTCCAGCCCCAGGCCTTGCATGTGACATCCGATACTGGATTGTAATACGCAATACTACGTATACTATGCCTGATATAGATTATATATTCCATTAAGAATATTTCTGGAGAATTGGGTAGGCATGGTCCTTTGCTAGAAGCCAACCATGTCTCGTAAATCGGTAAAAATTAGTACGAGGTACATACGTGTTCGGATAGTCCGACGACCGGATTTACTGCCAACATATCCAGGGATCTCTTGAGTTGCTTCTCGAAGATTCACCGATGACATATGATTCGAGCATAATTAATCTGGGATTAATTACAGAGAGATTTTATCTAGGATAAAATACTATTTGTAGAAAGAGAACGATTAATTTGGAATTAATAGATAAAATAATATATTCGATATATTAAATGAAATTAGATTTCGACGCGGAATTGAAATTGGATTTTAATTCGGGCTAACGAATTAATTTAGAATTAATTCGCGAGCGATATGAATTGTAATTTTGCTTTGCATAATTATTTAATTAAATTTAATTTAATTACGTCACAACGGAAAATTCGTTAATTTGAAATTAGCGAACCCGAGCCCGAGATGTGTCACGGGCCCACTCGGATTTTGAATCAAGTGGGGCCCACTTGTCACATCACTTGTCACCTCAAATTTCTTTTTGGTGATGGGTTTTGGTGAAAGAATTAAGGTGACTTTTATTACACATTTTGTGTGTAATGATTTAAAGACTAATATGAAACATTTGGTATATCTTTCTTTTGAATTTTGAAATGAAATAATTCAAACACATCTCTCTCTCCCTCTCGGTTTTGAAGAAAAAAATAGACTCTCTCCATTTGCTTTCTCTTGGCCGAAATAAGGAGGAAGAAAGAAGAAGATTTGTTGCAAATCATCTAAGGCTAGTACCAACAAGGAATCATTCAAAGGTGATAGGGAAACCAATCTAAGAGCTTGGAATCCTCTCAAAGCTTGGAGCTTGTTCATCTTCAAAAATTAGAATTTTGGCCGTGACTTCTACAAGGACAAGGAGAATTTTTTTTTATCAACACTTCCATAATCCGCTCATTGTAAGTATGATTCCACCATAATTCTTTATTGTATTCACATGTTTTTTATGCTTGAATGATCTTGGGACAACTTTAGAAACCAACAATGGTATCGGAGCCTAATTTGAGCATGAAAAATATTAGGGTAAATTTGGGTAAATTGGATTTGAGCATGATTTAACCAAACTGTTTGCTTGTATATGGATAACTTGGAGTTATTTATGATCAATTTCATGAAAAATTATTTGGATCAATTTTTTCCCAAAATGTTGGCTTATCCGAATGATAGTAGCCCTAATAGTCATGGTAATTTTTGTTCTTTGATTATTGGATGAGTTTGAAGACTTGGGAAATGTTGATTTGAGATTCAATCGGATTGAGAACAAAATCGGACTAAAAACCCCAAAAATGTCGTGAGCTATGGAGCATGAAATGAGTTGATTTTTTGTTTCAAAATGTCGGACATGAGTTGAACAAATTAATACAATTAATGATTAAATTAGTATTTTGGAAATATTAATTTAGATAATTAATTGATGTAATACACTTTAATTAATTGAATTTTGAAATTTGGAAAATTAAAATTTAATTAGTTGGGCTTGATTTAGAATTGGGCTTAAAATGTTGTATTAGGGCCTAATAAGCTTGGTTGGGCCAAATTGGTTTAGATCAATTGGATTGATCCAATTGGGCCTAAATCATTCCATTAAGTCCAAATATGACAAATGAGCCTTTTATGTTTAATTGGGCCTTATGGGCCTAAATTGGTTTCTTGGCAAATAAGGGTGATTTCTTAATTGGGCTTTGGTATTTGGGTTTGACCCATATTGACCAAAGTGTTGGACAATTATGACCCATAGCATCACTATTTGTACAGAACATGGTGTTGTTGTACAAATTAACTATGTGACAAATGAAATTGCTCTTTTATCATTTGTAATTGGATTACCGGGATATATAAATGATAAAAGTCCATATGATTAGTTCTGGATTAATAAGATATGAGACAATATTAATCCACTAAGTTTTAATCATTAAAACATCCCTAGTCGTAGTATTATCGAAATTGGACATCGATAATGAGGAATAGACTAGTATTACACTTGTGCGTGTTATGAAAGCATAACGCCATAGTTCTCATATATTTGGGTATTGGATACTCATGCAAGTGTGATAGGAGGTTGTGTTTATCGATGGTACGGAAACAGCTTCGCTCTAGATAGACCCCTCGGAATTCCATTGGTAGTATGACTATGTGTCTATGGAAGTCCGAATCAGGGTAGGTGTATTTGGTCTTAACCTGAGGCTTGCATCACTAATACTTGCGACAATCAATATACTTTGGTTTTGGTCGTCCAGAGCTTTAACTGGTTATGTGTACGCCTCTTCTTGGTATATTGAGAATCGCAGTGTATTGGGTGTGATGTCAAGATGGAAGTATCACTCCAGTCATATGGAGATGATGATCACGCAGGATATGGAACTAGTACTCTTTAGTACTGCAGTCATCGGGATAATATGACTAGGTCATGATTATCCGATTATAGAGACTAGTTATCAGAGATCTGATATGTGCTTCGTACGGGGCAGACACGATTCCAGCCTCAGGCTTGCATGTGACATCTGATACTGGATCGTAATACGCTCTATACTATGTATAATACGTCTGATACAGATTACATATTCCTTTAAGAATATTTCTGGAGAATTGGGTAGGCACGGTGCTTTGCTAGAAGCCAACCATGTCTGTGTAAATCGGTAAAAACGTAGTAGTAGGTACGTACGTGTTCGGATAGTCCGACGACCGGATTTACTGCCAACATATCCGGGGATCTCATGGGTCGCTTCCCGAAGATTCACCGATGACGTATGACTCAGACAAAATTAATCTAGGATTAATTATTAGAGAGAGAAAATTAATCTAGGATTAATTATGGAGATATTTTATCTGGGATAAAATACTATTTAAAGAAAGAGAACGATTAATTTGGAATTAATCGATAAAATAATATATTAGATATATTATACGAAATTAGATTTCGACGCGGAATTAAAATTTGATTTAATTCAGGCAAACGAATTAATTTAGAATTAATTCGTAAGCGAGGTGAATAGTAATTTTGCTAGGTATAATTATTTAATTAAATTTGATTTAATTACGTCGCAACGGAAAATTCATTAATTTGGAATTAGCTAACCCGAGCACGAGAGTGTTTGTGGGCCCACTCACATTTCGAATCAAGTGGGGCCCACAAGTCACATCACGCGTCATATCGTTAGTTATTTTGTGATGTAAGTCACATCAACTTTGAGTGATGTGATGTAAGTCACTTTTGAGTGATGTGAATAGTTGAAAGGCTTTTATTGCCTTGTGCCACTTTTTGGAAAGTGTAAGTTGTATTAGATTTTAGAAATCAAAACAACCAACTTCATCTTCTCTCTTCACTCACTTGGGCGTGTGTTTCACCATCATTTTTTTCTCTCCATCTCTTTTGCTTCTCCTTGGCCGAGAGTTAGACAAAAAGGAAATAGAAAAATTATTGCTATTTTTCAATGATGCTAGCACACCAAAGGAGTCTCACAAAGGTGATAGGGAAACCCAATCATGAGCATGGAATCCATTCTTAAAGCTTGGAGCACACAAATGGGGCTTGACCGAAACACATGGAGCACAAACTTGGAGCTTGGCCGAGAGCTTCAATGGAGAAAGGAAATTTTTGTATTCATCGCATCTCAAATCCGATCAAAGTGAGTATTTCCGCAACTTTAATTTGTTGTATTCACACTTTTCATTCGCTTAATTGATCTTGGTTTGACCTAGAAAACCCAACAATGGTATCAAGAGCCTTGTTTAAGCATGAAATTGAATTAGGGTAAAATTTGGGTAAAATTGATTTGAGCATGATTTGATAAAATTGATTGATTGAGTATGCTTGAATGATGATAACTTAGAGTTATTTGTGATCAATTTGATGAAAATTGAATTGGATTAATTTTTCCCCAAATGTTTGGCTTGGCCGAATGTGTACAATGCCCTAATGTCATGGTGATTTTTGTTTTTTGATCATTGGATGAGTTGAAAGACATGGGATAAATTGATTTAGGATTTAATTGGATTAAAATCGAAATCGGACATTAAATCCCTAAATTGCCGTGACATCAAAGCATGGAAATGAATTGATTTTTTGATTCAATAATGTTGGACATTGTTGATGATGATAAGCATGATTAATTATGTAAATTGGTATTTTGGAAATGTTAATTTGACTAATTAATTATGCTAATACACTTTAATAATTAATTGTGATATTTGGAATATTGTGATTAAATTGGTTGGGCTAAATTGGATTGGGCTAATAAAGTTGTATTTGGGCTTAATGGGCTTGGTTGGGCCAAGTTTGGTTTAGGTTAATTGGTTGGATCCAATTTGGCCTAAAACCATTTCCATAAAGTCCAAATATGATTAAATGGGCCTTTAATATTTTAATTGGGCCTAATGGGCTTAAATTGATTTTTGGCAAAAGGTGATTCCTATTGGGCTTTGGTTGCCAAAGTCCATGCCTTATAAATTAATTGAAAGCCAATTGGACTTTAATTAAATTGACATTGGATGTTAATTGGGCTTCGAGACCCGTAATGATTAGATTTAGAATCTAAGTCGTAAAGGCTCATAATCAAGTGTAATTATTTAATTTGGAATTAAATAAAGAATTAGTATTGAATACAAATTAAATTGGATTTAATATTGTAGTTTAATATAATTCAAGAATTCGTACTTTGAGTACTTATTCTTAAAACGAGTTTGACTCGCGCAAATCAAATCGTTGTTTGAACATTGGATGGTAATTAATTTCAAATTATTTAATGGATTAGATTGATTGATAATATGCTTTGTGTGAATACATGGATGTGATGTATGAATAATGTATATCAGATGGCTATTAGATGGGTGAGGGAAATTTTGGAAATTGTTGTAATAAATTTAGAATTTATTAAATTGGACCTGCGTGTCTAGCCTATTACCTCTTGATTCTTTTTATTTCTCTTTTCACCTATTCCCCTCAATGTAAATAAGGTTTCTTTAGAAGTGTTATGTAATTGGTGTAGAAGTAAGATTTATGCTAGCGGGAGAGAGGAAATGGAGAGATTTGTTCTAGGAACAAGTTGTTTTAAATATCTATCCGCATATCATTATTAATTTATTTACTGGGTCTTATTATGCTTTTAGAATGCATGCTTAAGGGTGTATGATGAGACCTAATCAAAGATAATTAATTGGTTGCCAATTACACGAAAAACCCTCAACAAATATTAAGCGTTTTTCCTTCCATTGAATGACTCAATCTCAAGATCCAAGATTGGCACTGGTTTGTTGGCCAAAGTCAAGGCCTTTGTCCATCGCGGATGTGTTTGAATCATGAAGGCTTTGTTCCATATCGCATGTCTTGTCCAAGTTTTGATTTGTTGGCCAAAGTCAAGATCACTTCTTGTCCATCATCATCGATTACGAAGCTTTCCAAAGTCAATGGGTCCCGCTTAATTGGAATCATTAAGTTTGTTGTGCCAAAGCCAAGGCTTAATTGATTCAGAGGAAAAAGGTTAGGGAATATATTGGATATATTGACATATATTAGATATATGTTTCGGATTTGGATGTTCACCTACTGGATCTAGGAGTTGGAAGAGATCCAATTGATCTTAGAGATCTACCTAGTTAAATATCATACAACTTGTTGGCCAAAGTCAATGTTGTGTGTTATTTAACGGGATCCTAGCCCACTAGGAAACAAGGTTTCCCGAGTACTCAACAGAGGGTTAGAGGCTCGCCGAAAAATAGTGGGATACAAATATCAAATTTGCAATTTTTTTTAAACACTTGCCAATACGCGCTAATTTCAATTTTTCGTCATTACTCGAATAAATATTAGTTGGACTAATATCGTTGTTTTAATTAAACAGTTGGACTATATTCAAACTACTTCAATTTTAGTTAATTATATAATTGGATTATAGTAATCAATATATTTGAATTTAACCAATCATATTATAGTTGATTATATAGTTAGACTATAGTAATCATTATATTTAATAGTATCTGAAATCGTTGATTGGATAGTTGGACTATAGCAATCAAGATAACTGAAAGATTAGCGTTTAAAACATAATCCTAGGTGAAAATATTTTTTAAGCGGCTTTAATTTTCAAATTGGGAATAAAACCTCAGGGTAGTCCTGAGAACTAAGAAGTTACTCTATTTGATAGAGAAACCTCATGGGCCTAAGCCTGGAGTTGAGCAAATAGTAGAACATGATCTTTGGAAGATTCATGTAATGATAACTTTAGTGCTCAATCCATTATGCATTACCGCAATAACTCTTTAATTCCATCGTCAAAATATGGATTAGATCATTGTACCATGATGATGAAATTAAAGATCTTCATAGATTTATTCATAAATCTTAGAAGTAAAAATTGCATAAGAAGCTCTTTAGCTCGTGTATATTAGAGGGTACATTTTTCTAGCACTAGGTGTCGAAGATGATTGCTGACATCGATCAGCTAGGTTAGCTGGCCATTACCTAATTGGCCGAGACTACCAAAGATTTGATCTTATAGTATCTACCCGAAAGCTGGGGTAGGTTCATTGTGAACCAAGAGTAAACTCTTGGAGAGTTGTTGGCTATGCTCAAGGAGGCAGAGCCAGAGCTTCTAAAAGGGACAAAGTCAAAATCATCATAAGTCTTCTAGGAAGACAAAGGACATATCCCATGATGTCTGCCTAAACGGTGGCAAACGGGGTCACTGGATGCGTGACTGCCGTATGGACAAGGCAGACATGAAGGAAGAGAAGACGGGCAAGGATTTGGCTTCAAGTATGTTTGTCATAAACATGTTCGCTATTAGTTTCAAAATTGGATTTTTGATACTAGATGTGGTACATAGATATGTACTAATGTGCGGAATCTGCTGATAAGCAGGATACTGACTTCAGTTGAGATTGATTTGCAAATCAGAAATGGGACGAGAGTCGCTGTTTTAACCATAGAATCCTAAGTTTAGGAACTACCCTTCGGGTGTGTACTTAAATTAGGAAACTGTTAAAATGTACCTAGTTTGACTAGAAATATTATCTCTTATATCATAGTATAATCCGTTGCGAATATACCTTTATATTCAGAACACTAAAGTGTTTTATTTTATAAAGATGATATTGAGATAAACACATTAGATGTGAATAATAGTATTTATATTTTGAATATAAATGAATCTCAAACGTATAACATGACAAACAAATAGCTCAAACTGAATTAATCAGATGAGACTTATTTGTGGCATTGTTGTATGGCACATTAAACAAGATTCGTATATCCACACTTTTGAAGAGTGGGTACTAGGACGGATTTGATTATATTTAAATGATGTCTACGAATCTAGTTTATTAGGCAAAGTGCCTAAAACTCCTTTTATTTGTTAAAAGTGCAAGTGCCACCGATCTGTTAGCCCTCGTTCATAGTGACGTAAGTGGGCCCATATCTAGCTAGGCTATAGGTGGGTGTGAATACTTCGTAACCTTTACGGATGTGGCATCGCGTTATGGTTATGTGTTTCTTTTGAAATACGAATCAGAAACTTTTGATAAAATTCAAAGAGTTTCGACACGAAGTCGACAGACAGATCGGCTAGAGTATTAATACATCACAATTGGACTGTGATGGAAAATACTTAAGCAATAAGTTTATCAATTACTTGAAAGAGTATAGTATTCTTTGAATGTGGACTCCTCTCGGAACACTTGAATTTGACGGTATGTCCAAAAGGAGAAACCGAGTCTTGTTAGACATGATAAGGTTAATCATGAGTCACTCTGAGCTACCATTTTCCTTCAAGGGATATGCATTAATCAGTGAAAAACTTATTTTGAATAAGGTTCCATGAAAATCTGTTTGACAGACTTTATATTAGATATGAATAGGAAAGAAACTGGGTTTTCTCATTCTTGAAGATTTGGGAATGTTGGGCATATGTTTGGATGATACCAAACTAGAACCCAAATCGGATAAGTGCCTAATTTGTAGGTTATCCTAGGGTATCCAAAGTATAGTACTTATACAACTCACGAGAGAACAATGAAATTGTTGCTCGCCATGCGGTTTTCCTAAGAGGAATACCTATATGCAGTGGTAAGTGGGAGGAAAGTAAAACTCGATGAAAATCAGAGTAATACTGTTCTAGGCACCGAGTCTTAATGGAACACACACAGTTCATCAGGGATGAAACTGTACCAAAATCTTGAATACACAAGAACCGCGTAAGTCGGAGAGAGTCAGAAAATAACTTGGGAGGTATAAGTTTCTGATCTCACCTCGTAAAGATGTCAATCTTATTGAGGAATATGAACTGACTACGTATGAGGAAGTGATACAAGGTATCGACTCCCTATTATGGAAAATTGACATGATGTCCGAAATGGATTCCATGTATACCAATCAAGTTTGGACACTAGTTGATGTACCATAAGGCATTGTGTCGATTGGTACTGTATAAGTCTTCAAGGAAGACATATATGGATGGCAACATACCAACGTACAAAGCTAGGCTTGTAGCGAAAAGGTATCATTATCAACATTATGTCGATTACGAAGATACTTTTTAACTCGTTGCCGTGGTTAAATCCATTTGCATGTTTCATTTATGAAATATGGCAGCTGAATGTCAAAATCACTTTCCTTAACGGAAACCTTTTGAAGGATGTTTACAACATCCTGACGGTTTTGTCGTACCAAAACAAGCAAACAAGGTTTGCAAGTTAAATCGATCCATGTATGGATTGAAGCAAACATTGCGTTCTTGGAACAATCGTTTGGATGTAATCATAATGGTATATGATTTAAATTCAAAACAAGAATGATTCTTGTGTATATAAGGAGGTTAGTGGGAGCGCACTGACAGTGATTGTCCTATATAATGATGATATATCATTTCTTGGGAATTGATATTCCCATAATACAATCAGTGAAAGCTTGGCTTTCATAAAATATTCTCCGTAGACTACTTGGGGAGACAACCTTTTGTCTAGGAATAAGGATCTATTGGGATAGATCTTATAGGTTGTTGGCTCTCTCCGAGAACTCGTACATTGAAAGATATGTATGCGATCTGATGTCTCATATGCTTTGAGCATATGGAGTCACAATCAGGCCAATCCAAGTGATAGTCACTGGATTGATGTTAAGAGCATCCTTAAGTATCTTAAAGGAACTAATGATGCTTTCTTAAGGTATGGAGAAGGAGAACTTGAAGTGATTGGGTTTACTGTTGCAAGTTTCCTAACCAATAAGAATGACTATAAGTCGTAATAATGGTATTATATAGTTTGAATAATGGAACAGTGAGCTGGAAATCTTCCAAGCAAGATACTATTGCTGAATAAAAAAAAAAGCGGAATATTGCTGCAGCTGAGGCAGCAATAGAAGCCATTTGGATCTATATAATCCTAATTGGATTATGAGTTGTTCTGTTAGCAGCTGAGCTAGGCCATAACACAGGCTAAAGAATTAATGGTCTCATCAATGATCCAAGTATATACTTCAACTATTCATCTGATTCGTTCGGATCATACATTGTGGCGATGTGATGATCGAATAAATCACATCAGATGATAACATAGCAAATCCGCTGACGAAACCATTTTTGTCTCAGCAGAAGTTTGAGCGAACATTACATAGTTCAAGTATAGGACACTTGAGTGATTGGTTATAGGCCAAGTGGGAGATTGTTGGACAATTATATGACCCATAGCATCACTATTTGTACAGAACATGGTGTTGTTGTACAAATTTACTATGTGACAAAGGAAATTGCTCTTTTATCATTTGTAATTGGATTACCGGGATATATAATGATAAAATTCCATATGATTATTTCCGGATTAAAAAGATATGAGACAGTATTAATCAACTAAGGTTTAATCATTAAAACATCCCTATTCGTAGTATTATCGAGATTGGACATCAATAATGCGAAATAGACTAGTATTGCACTTGTGCGTGTTATGGGAGCATAACGACATAGTTCTCATATATTTGGGTATTGGATACTCATGCAAGTGTGATAGGAGGTTGTGTTTACTGATGGTACGGAAACAGCTTCGCTCTGGATAGACCCCTCGGAATTCCATTGGTAGTATGACTATGTGTCTATAGAAGTCCGAATCAGGGTAGGTGTATTTGGTCTTAACCTGAGGCTTGCATCGCTAATACTTGTGACAATCAATATATTTTTGATTTGGTCGTCTAGAGCTTTAACAGGTTCTGTGTACGCCTCTTCTGGGTATATTGAGAATCGTAGTGTATTGGGTGTGATGTCAAGATGGAAGTATCACTCCAGTCATATGGAGATGATGCTCACGCAGGATACGGAACTAGTACTCGTTAGTACTGCAGTCATCGGGATAATATGACTAGGTCATGATTATCCGGTTATAGAAACTAGTTACTAGAGATCCGATATGTGCTTCGTACGGGGTAGACACAATTCCAGCCTCAGGCTTTGCATGTGACATATGATACTGGATCGCAATACGCTATACTATGTATACTACGCCTGATACAGATTACATATTCCTATAAGAATATTTCTGGAGAATTGGGTAGGGACGGTGCTTTGCTAGAAGCCAACCATGTCTTGTAAATCGGTAAAAATATAGTACTAGGTACGTACGTGTTCGTATAGTCCGACGACCGGATTTACTGCAATATATCCGGGGATCTCATGGGTCGCTTCCCGAAGATTCACCGATGATGTATGACTCAGACATAATTAATCTAAGATTAATTATTAGAGAGAGAAAATTAATCTAGGATTAATTACGAAGATATTTTATCTGGGATAAAATACTAATTAAAGAGAGAGATGATTAATTTGGAATAAATCGATAAATAATATATTAGATATATTATACGATTTTAGATTTCGACGCGAAATTAAAATTGGATTTTAATTCGGGCAAACGAGTTAATTTAGAATTAATTCGCAAACGACATGAATAGTAATTTTATTAGGCATAATTATTTAATTGAATTTGATTTAATTACGTCGCAATGGAAAATTCATTGATTCGGAATTAGCGAACCCGAGCACGGGAGTGTTTGTGGGCCCACTCGTATTTCGAATCAAGTGGGGCCCACAAGTCACATCACGCGTTACATCATTAGTCATTGTTGTGATGTAAGTCACATCAACTTTGAGTGATGTGATGTAAGTCACTTTTGAGTGATGTGAATAGTTGAAAGGTTTTAATTACATTGTACCACTTTTGTAAAGTGTAAGTTGTATTAGATTAAACAACCAACTTCATCTTCTCTCTTCACTCACTTGGGCGTGAGTTTCACCACATTTTTTTTCTCTCCATCTCTCTTTTTCTTCTCCTTGGCCGAGAGTTAGACAAAAGGGTTATTGAAAAATTATTGCAATTTTGAATAATGTTAGCACACCAAAGAAGTCTCACAAAGGTGATAGGGAAACCCATTCATGAGCATGGAATCCACTCTTAAAGCTTGGAGCTTGGAGCACACAAATGGGGCTTGACCGAAACATATGTAGCACAACTTGGAGCTTGGCCGAGAGCTTCAATGGATCAAGGAAAAATTTTATTTTTTGTTCATCAAAGGCACGCAATCCAATCAAAGTGAGTATTTCCGAAACTTTACTTTGTTGTATTCGCACTTTTCATTCACTTAATTGATCTTGTTTGACCTAGAAAACCCACACAAATCCATGCCTAAGATTAATTGAAAGCCCATTGGACTTTAATTAATTTACATTGGATGTTAATTGGGCTTTGAGACCCATTTAGATTAGATTTGGAATCTAAGTCGTAAAGGCGCATTAAAAAGTGTAGTTATTTAATTTAGAATTAAATATGGAATTAGTATTTTATACCAATTAAATTAGATTTAAATTGTAGTTCGATATAATTCAGAATTCGTACTTTGAGTACTTATTCTCAAACGATAGACTGGCGTAAAATCAAATCGTTTGTTTGAATATTGGATGATCATTTTATTAATGATTAATTAATTGGATTAGACCCCGCAGAATCCCATTTAGTATGACTATGTGTCTATGGGAGTCCGCATCAGGGTGGTGTATTGTCTTAACCTGAGACTTGCATCGCTATACTGGCGACAATCAATACGCTTTGGTTTTGGTCGTCCAGGACTTTAACAGGTTCTGTTAACGCCTCTTCTGGGTTTATTGAGAAATCGTAGTGTATTGGTTGTGATGTCAAGATGAGTATCACTTCAGTCATATGGAGAATGAGATCCGCATGATGACAGAACTGGTACTGTAATTGTTGAAAACATGGGATAATATGAACATTGTCATGATTATCCGATATATGCTTCATACGGGGCAGACACTATTCCACCCCATGCCTTGCTGTGACATCCGATACTCTGGATCGCAAATACGCAGGACTGTTGGTTTCTATTATTTGTCCCAAGGAAAGATAAGCATATGAAATACAACAAATGAATATATAATAAACTTGAAGCATGGCGGAATCATACTTACAAAGCTTTTGTGATGAAAAGATGAACAAAGGTTGAAGCTCCAAGATCCTATAAGGTTCGGCCAAGAGGAGAAAAGAGTTGAAAGCTCCAAGCTTTGTGTATTCCAAGCTCCAAGGTGGTTTCCCTATCACCTCCTTTGATTCCTTGCTTGTGCTAGCAAAAATGGAGAATGAGAGAACAATCTTCTACCTTGCATGTGCAGCTCACGGCGTGAGCAAGAGAGAAAGAAGAGGAGAGTGTTTCACTTTTAATTTTTGTCCCTTTGCATGCCAAAACCGTGAATGACCAAGGAAATGAAAAGTGATATGATATCTAATACCAAAAGAATTTTTTAATGCAAAAAATCCTTCAAAGCCATGCATGGCTTTCCCTCCAAAATGAAATCCATCATTTGCCATCATTACCACACTTTGAGATTAGAGACAATGTATCATCCCTCAAAGGTGACTAGATACATCCACCATCTATTCGTATTAAGTAATGAGATATCGCGATGTGATTTGCGGATATCACTCGATTCAAAATACGAATGTGTCCGCAAACACTTTCGGGCTCGGTTTCGTTAATTCCGAATTAACGAATTTCCGTCGCGACGTGAATTAAATAATTACGCCTTGCGAAATTACTATTCAGTTCGCTAATGAATTAATTCTAAATTAATTCGTTTGCCCGAATTAAAATCCGATTTTAATTCCGCGTCGAAATCTAATTTCGTTTAATAATATATCGAATATATTATTTTATCGATTAATTCCAAATTAATCGATCTCTCTCTCTCTCTCTCCTAATAAGGCATTTTATCCAAGATAAAGTTTCTCCGTTATTAATCCAAGATTAATAAAGTTCGAATCAAACATCATAGGTGAATCTTCAGGAAGCGACCCAAGAGATCTCCGGATATGTTGGCAGTAAATACGGTCGTTGGATAATCCAAACACGTACGTACCTCGTACTACGTTTTTACCGATTTACAAGACAAGGTTGGCTTCTAGCAAAGCGCCATGCCTACCCAATTCTCCAGAAATATTCTTACTGGAATATTAGATCTATATCAAGCGTAGTATACCGTAGTATTGCGTACATCGATCCAGTATCGGACGATCACATGTTAGGCCTGGGGCTGGAAATGTGTCTGCCCCGTACGAAACATATATCGGACATCAAGCAACTAGTCTCTTTAAATCGGGCAATACTGACCTAGTCATATTGTCCCGACGGTTGCAACCTTTTATAGAGCACTAGTTCTGTATCCTGCGTGATCATCAACTCCATATGTCTGAAGTGACACTTCCATCTTGACATCACACCCAGTGCACTACGATTCCTGATAAACCCAGAAGAGGTGAACACAGAACCAGTTAAGGTCCCCCAACCACCAAAACCAAAGTTTACCTATTGTCGCAAGTACTAGCGATGCAAGTCTCAGGTTAAGACCATATACACCTACCCTGATGCGGCCTCCCATAGACACGCAGACATACTACCAATGGGATTCCGCGGGGTCTATCCAGAGCGAAGCTGTTTTCCGTACCATCGGTAAAACACAACCTCCTATCGCACTTGCATAAGTATCCTATACTTAAATATATGAGAACTATGCCGTTGTGCCCTCACAACATGCACAAGTGCAATACTAGTCTATTCCGCATTATCGATGTCCGATCTCGATAATACTCCGACTAGGGATATTTAATGATTTAAACCTTTATGTATTGATACTGTCTCATATCATCTCAATACGGAATTAATCATATGGACTTTCGCCATTTATATATCAAAGTAAATAAATTACAAAACGGCAAAAGGCAATTTCATTATCACATAGTTAATTTTGTACAATAATACAATATCATTTACAAAACAGTGACGCTATGGGTCATAATGTCTAACAATCTCCCACTTGGCCTATAGCCAGTCACTCAAGCATCTAATACCTGAACTATGTATATGTCGTTCAAACACTTGCGGATAAACAGCTTTCGTCAGCGGATCTGCAATGTTGTTATCTGATGCGACCTTCTCGACTTTTACATCGCCACGATGTATAATCTCCCGAATCAGATGGTAACGCCGAAGAACATGCTTGGATCGTTGATGAGACCTTGGTTCCTTAGCTTGTGCTATAGCCCCGTTATTGTCACAATACAATGGAACGGGCTCAGCTGCTAACGGAACTACTCCTAATCCAATTAGGAACTTTCGGATCCAAACTGCCTCCTTTGCTGCTTCCGACCAGCAAAATATACTCCGCTTCTGTCGTTGAATCGGCAACAGTATCTTGCTTGGAAGATTTCCAGCTCACTGCTCCGTTATTCAAACAAAAAATGTACCCGGATTGCGACTTGAAGTCGTCCTTGTCGGTTTGGAAACTTGCATCGGCATACCCAGATACCACAAGTTCTCCTTCTCCGTAAATTAAGAAAGCATCCTTAGTTCGTCTAAGATACTTAAGGATATTCTTAACTGCCATCCAGTGACCTTCACCTGGATCGGCCTGATAGCGACTGCACATGCTCAAAGCATATGACACATCAGGTCGTGTACATATCATGGCATACATGATCGATCCGACTGCCGAGGCGAACGGTATCCGACTCATGTTATCTCTCTCTTCTTGAGTCTTAGGACACATGTCCTTAGACAGAGAGGTACCACGTAACATTGGCATCAATCCCTTCTTGGATTGATCCATGCTGAATCGCTTCAACACTTTGTCAATATATGTACTCTGGGAGAGTCCAAGCAGCTTTCTAGATCTATCCCGGTAGATCTTTATTCCCAGAATAAAGGCTGCTTCTCCCAGATCTTTCATGGAGAATTTTAATGAAAGCCAAGCTTTCACCGACGTTAGCATGGGAATGTCATTGCCTATAAGCAATACATCGTCGACATAAAGGACAATAAAAGTCAGTGCTCTCCCACTAACCTTCTTGTATACACAAGGGTCATCTTCGTTTTGCACGAAATTATATTCTTTTATGATTTCATCAAAACGCTGATTCCATGACCGTGATGCTTGCTTCAATCCATAAATGGATCGATTTAACTTACAAACCTTGTTTGCAAGTCTAGGTACGATAAAACCGTCAGGCTGTTGCATATAAACATCCTCCAAAAGGTTTCCGTTAAGGAAAGCGGTTTTAACGTCCATCTGCCATATCTCGTAATCGAAATATGCAGCTATTGCAAGCATTATCCGAATGGATTTAATCATGGCAACGGGTGAGAAGGTTTCGTCATAATCAACACCATATTGTTGACGATACCCCTTTGCTACAAGCCTAGCTTTGTATGTTTGCACGTTGCCATCCATGTCGGTCTTCTTCTTGAAGATCCATCTGCATCCAATAGGTTTTACACCTTCTGGTGCATCAACCAGTGTCCAAACTTGGTTGGCATACATGGAATCCATCTCAGACTTCATGGCTTCTTGCCATAAAGCGGAATCAATATCTTGTATTGCTTCCTCATACGTAGACGGTTCATTATCCTCAATAAGATTAATATCTACATGAGGCGAGATCAGGTACCCATACCTCTCAGGTACTGTCCTGACTCTCTCCGACCTACGCGGTCCTTGTGTATATGAAGGTTGTGGTACAGACTCATCCCGGATGGTCTGTTCATGTTCCGTCGTTGATTCATTGCCAGGAACAGTATCACCACGATTTTCATCGAGCTCCACTTTCCTCCCACTTACCACTGCATCTAAGAATTCCTTTTCAAGGAAAAATGCATGTAGAGCAACAAATACTTTGTTCTCTTGCGGGTGATAGAAGTAATATCCTTTGGTTTCCTTAGGATATCCTACGAAAAGGCATTTATCTGATTTGGGTTCTAATTTGGTACCTTCCAAACGTTTAACATATGCCCAGCAACCCCAAATCTTCAGGAAGAGAAACCCGGTTTCCTTCCTGTCCATATCTCGTATGGAGTCTGTTCAACAGACTTTGACGGAACCTTATTCAAAATAAGTATTGCACTGCTTAATGCGTATCCCCAGAAGGATATTGGTAGCTCAGTGCGACTCATCATTGACCTTACCATGTCTAACAAGGTACGGTTTCTCCGTTCAGACACACCGTTTAATTGCGGTGTTCCAGGAGGAGTCCACTGTGAAAGAATACCATGTTCTTTCAAGTAATCTTGAAACTCATAACTTAAGTATTCGCCACCACGGTCCGACCGTAATGTCTTAATACTCTTGCCTGTTTGTTTTTCAACTTCGTGTCGAAACTCTTTGAATTTCTCAAAGGTTTCCGACTTGTGCATCATTAGATACACATAACCGTAACGTGATGCATCATCCGTAAAGGTTACGAAGTATCGATATCCACCTCTAGCCTGGCTAGACATGGGCCCACATACGTCACTATGAACGAGGGCTAACAGTTCTGTGGCACGTTCACCTTTACCGCTAAAAGGTGATTTAGGCATTTTGCCTAAAAGACAAGATTCGCAGACATCATATGAATTAGGATCAAATCCGTCCAAGTACCCACTCTTCGAAAGTGTGGATATGCGAGTCTTGTTAATGTGTCCTAGACGACAATGCCACATGTAAGCTTCATCTTTTAGATTACTCCTTTTGAGCCTTTTGTTTGTCATTTTGTGTTTAGGAGATTCATTTACATTCAAAATATAAAGACCATTATTTGCAACAACAGTGCAAATTTCTTTCTGCATCATTTTTATATAAATAACACCCAGTGTTTCTAAATACAAAAGTGTACCCATGCTGGGTTAACAAAGATACAGATATAATATTCCTAGTTAAACTAGGTATATAATAACAGTTCAAAAGTTTAAGTACATGCCCTGAGGGCAGTTCCAAAACAAAAGTCCCTACAGCCAAAACAGCAACTGGTGTTCCGTTTCCGACTCGTAGGTCAACCTCCCCTGAAGCCAGCATCCTGCTATTCTGCAGATCCTGCAAATCAGTACAAATATGAGCAGCACAACCAGAATCAAAAATCCAATTTTTAAGACTAGAAGTAGTCATATTTATTTCAATAACAAACATACCAGAGGCTGGTGCCTTGCCTTGCCTGCCTTGATATCCTCCTTGTGTCCCTTGCCCATTCGGCAGTCACGTTTCCAGTGACCCTTCTTGCCGCAGTTGAGGCAGACATCTTGAGATTTGTTCCTTGGCTTCCCAGAAGCTTTTGTCGACTTGCCTTTACCCTTGTTCTTATGTTTCCTCTTCCTACCCCTCCAGTTGCCTTAAGCCCAGCCTTTGGCCCCTGAGAGGTCGATGCATAGTGCGCCTCGCGCTTGCCCCCTTTTAGGAGTTCTTTTTCAGACTCCTTCAAGACGGATAACAGCTCTCCAAGGAGTCATCCGTGTCCATCAACTTATTGATTATAATTTGTTTCCAAGTATCGGAAGCGATTGTAAGATCAAATCCACAGTCAGCTCAGCCTCCAAGACTATTCCCATATTGGCCAACTCATCAATATCGGCGATCATTTGAGCCCCGTGGGCCTCAACTGATGCGCCTTCAGTCATTCGGGCGCGGAAGAGTTTTTTCACCAACTCATACCTTTCCATCCGCTTGTTGGAGCGGTGGAGATCTCGAAGTCTAGCCATCATATTATAAGGATCCAAGTCCCTATTCTGGCGACGAAAGTGTTGAGTCATAGAAGCTAACATAATAGCCTGAGCTGTGTCACAATCATTGCTGTGAGTTTTCCATAACTCCAGCTCAAGGGGTCAGTGGGCTTAGGCGGGAGAGGTGTTTGTATAGTATACAGCATCCTCTCAGCCCCAAGGACTATCCTCAGGTTCATTTCCCAATCAGCGAAGTTTGTCCCCTTAAAGACATTGTCACCCATGATGATGTCTCGGACATTTACCTTGCTAGCCATCTCAACTACGATAGTCCAACTATCTAGTTAACGATAAAATGGGTACAGTCAAACTGTTACAAAAAAATAACAATGTATTAGTCCAACTAATTATAATAAATAGACGAAATAATTTTGAAGAACGCGTAAGGCAAAGTATCTGAATGAAATTGCAAATTCACATACTAGCCTCCCACTATTTTCATCAAGTCTCTAACCCTCTGTTGAGAACTCGGGAAATCCTATTTCCTAGTGGGCTAGGATCCCGTTAAATAACACACAACCTTGACTTTGGCCAACAAGCTGTATGCTATTTAACTAGGTAGATCTCACAGATCAATTGGATCCAATCCAATTCCTAGATCCGGTTAGGTGGACATCCAAGTCCTAAACATATTGCGTATGCCAATGTATCTAATACATTTTCTAACCATATCCTCCGAATCATCTAGGCCTTGGCTTTGGCACAACAAACCTAATGATTCCAGTTAAGCGGGACCCATTGACAAGGATAGTTTCGTAATCAATGTCGTTGGACAAGAAGTGATCTTGACTTTGGCCAACAAATCACAACTTGGACAAGACACCGATGTGGAACAAAACTCTCATGATTCAAGTACATCCTAATTGACAAGGTCTTGACTTTGGCCAACAAACCAATGCCAATCGGATCTTGAACAAGAATCATTCAATGGAAGGATAATCGCTTAATATAGATTGAGGGATTTTTGCGTAATTGGCAACCAATTTATTATCTTTGTTAGGTCTCATCAACATACACCCTTAAGCATGCTTCTAAAACATCATAAAGCGCGTAAAGTAAATTAATAGTGATATACGGATGGATATAAAACACAACTTGTTCCTAGAACAAATCACTCCCTTTCCTCTCCCCGCTAGCACTATTCTACTACTACCCAATTACATAATACAATAAGAGAAACCTCATTTGCATTGAGGGGAATTAGGTGAGAAGAGAATACAAAGAGATAAAAGAGATAAGGCTGGACACGCAGGTCCAATTTATAAATTCTAAATTTACAATAATTTCTAAAATTACCCTTTCCCTTCTAATATCCATCCGATATACACTATTCATTCATCACATACATATATATTCAAACAAGACATGCTTTTACAACCAATCTAATCCAATTAATTAGTCTTTGTTTAAATGATCATCCAATGTTCAAACAACGGTTTTGATTTTGCGCGAGTCCAACTCGTTTGAGAATAAGTACATAAGGTACGAATTCACGAATTATATCGAACTACTTATTAAATCTAATTTAATTCGTATTCAATACTAATTCAATTATTTAATTCCAAATTAAATGTTTACACTTTTAATGTGCTTTAAAGACTTAGATTCTAAATCTAATCTAATTGGGTCTCAAAGCCCAACTAACATCCAATGTTTGTTTAATTAAAGTCCGATGGGCTTTCAATTGATTTATTAAGGCTTGGGCTTTGGTCAATGTGGGTCAAACCCAATTACCAAGCCCAAATAAGGAATCACCCTTAAATGCCACAAAACCAATTTCAAGCCCATAAGGCCCAATTAAACTTTAAAGCCCATTATACTACATTTGGACTTAATGGAGTGATTTAGGCCCAAATTGGATCCAATCCTTTTGGCCCAAATCTACTTGGCCCAACCAAGCCCATTATGCCCAAATATAATATTACAAGCCCATTTAACAATTAAGCCCATTAATTTAAATTTCAATATTCCAAATTTTAAAATTCAATTAATTAAAGTGTAAAACCAAGATTAATACATTAAACCAAATATTTCAAAATACCAATTTAATTTATTAATCATCTATTGTTCAAAACATATGTCCAACATTAATTTGAACAAAAATCAAGTCCATTTTCATGTCCATTAGATTCGGCCAAGTGAGATTTTTGTGTCGATTTGTTTTTTCAATCCGATTGAATCACTAATCTACGTCCCGTATACGTTTTAAGTCATCCAATGATCTTGTACACAAAAAATTCCAACACATCCAATGTTCATACCCATTCGGCCAAGGTTACATTTTTGGGGAAAAATCATCCAATGCATTTTTCTCAAAATTGATTCCATATAATATCATTATATACATGTAAGCATACTCATTCATCAAATTTCACAAGAACATGCTTCAATCAATTTTACCCAAATTTTAACCTAATATATTTCATGCTTAAACATAGCTCAATGATACCATTGTTGGTTACTATAATTAGTCCCAAGGAAAGATTAAGCATATGAAATACAACAAATGAATATATAATAAACTTGAAGCATGGCGGAATCATACTTACAAAGCTTTTGTGATGAAAAGATGAACAAAGGTTGAAGCTCCAAGATCCTTGAAGGTTCGGCCAAGAGGAAAAAGAGTTGAAAGCTCCAAGCTTTGTGTATTCCAAGCTCCAAGGTGGTTTCCCTATCACCTCCTTTGATTCCTTGCTTGTGCTAGCAAAAATGGAGAATGAGAAAACAATTTTCTGCCTTGTATGTGCAGCTCACGGCGTGAGCAAGAGAGAAGAAGAGGAGAGTGTTTCACTTTTAATTTTTGTTCCTTTGCATGCCAAAACCGTGAATGACCAAAGAAATGAAAAGTGATATGATATCTAATACCAAAAGAATTTTTTAATGCAAAAAATCCTTCAAAACCGTGCATGGCTTTCCCTCCAAAATGAATCCATCATTTGCCATCATTACCACACTTTGAGATTAGAGACAATGTATCATCCCTCAAAGGTGACTAGATACATCCACCATCTATTCGTATTAAGTAATGAGATATCGCGATGTGATTTGCGGATATCACTCGATTCAAAATACGAATGTGTCCGCAAACACTTTCGGGCTCGGTTTCGTTAATTCCGAATTAACGAATTTCCGTCGCGACGTGAATTAAATAATTACGCCTTGCGAAATTACTATTCAGTTCGCTAATGAATTAATTCTAAATTAATTCGTTTGCCCGAATTAAAATCCGATTTTAATTCCGCGTCGAAATCTAATTTCGTTTAATAATATATCGAATATATTATTTTATCGATTAATTCCAAATTAATCGATCTCTCTCTCTCTCTCTAATAAGGCATTTTATCCAAGATAAAGTTTCTCCGTTATTAATCCAAGATTAATAAAGTTCGAATCAAACATCATAGGTGAATCTTCAGGAAGCGACCCAAGAGATCTCCGGATATGTTGGCAGTAAATACGGTCGTTGGATAATCCAAACACGTACGTACCTGTACTACGTTTTTACCGATTTACAAGACAAGGTTGGCTTCTAGCAAAGCGCCATGCCTACCCAATTCTCCAGAAATATTCTTACTGGAATATTAGATCTATATCAAGCGTAGTATACCGTAGTATTGCGTACATCGATCCAGTATCGGACGATCACATGTTAGGCCTGGGGCTGGAAATGTGTCTGCCCCGTACGAAACATATATCGGACATCAAGCAACTAGTCTCTTTAAATCGGGCAATACTGACCTAGTCATATGTCCCGACGGTTGCAACCTTTTATAGAGCACTAGTTCTGTATCCTGCGTGATCATCAACTCCATATGTCTGAAGTGACACTTCCATCTTGACATCACACCCAGTGCACTACGATTCCTGATAAACCCAGAAGAGGTGAACACAGAACCAGTTAAGGTCCCCCAACCACCAAAACCAAAGTTTACCTATTGTCGCAAGTACTAGCGATGCAAGTCTCAGGTTAAGACCATATACACCTACCCTGATGCGGCCTCCCATAGACACGCAGACATACTACTACCAATGGGATTCCGCGGGGTCTATCCAGAGCGAAGCTGTTTTCCGTACCATCGGTAAAACACAACCTCCTATCGCACTTGCATAAGTATCCTATACTTAAATATATGAGAACTATGCCGTTGTGCCCTCACAACATGCACAAGTGCAATACTAGTCTATTCCGCATTATCGATGTCCGATCTCGATAATACTCCGACTAGGGATATTTAATGATTTAAACCTTTATGTATTGATACTGTCTCATATCATCTCAATACAGAATTAATCATATGGACTTTCGCCATTTATATATCAAAGTAAATAAATTACAAAACGGCAAAAGGCAATTTCATTATCACATAGTTAATTTTGTACAATAATACAATATCATTTACAAAACAGTGACGCTATGGGTCATAATGTCTAACAAGTACTACATATACTACGCCTGATATAGATTATATATTCCATTAAGAATATTTCTATAGAATTGGGTAGACATGGTGCTTTGCTAGAAGCCAACCATGTCTCGTAAATCGGTAAAAACGTAGTACGAGATACATACGTGTTCGGATAATCCGACGACCGGATTTACTGCCAACATATCTAGGGATCTATTGGGTCGCTTCCCGAAGATTCACCGATGACGTTTGATTCGAGAATAATTAATCTGGGATTAATACGGAGAGATTTTATCTGGGATAAAAAACTATTTAAAGAGAGAGAACGATTAATTTGGAATTAATCGATAAAATAATATATTGATATAATAAACGAAATTAGATTTCGACGCGGAATTAAATTGATTTTAATTCGGGCTAACGAATTAATTTTAGAATTAATTCGCGAGCGACGTGAACAGTAATTTGCTTGACATAATTAATTAATTAAATTTGATTTAATTACGTCGCAACGGAAAATTCGTTAATTCGAAATTAGCAAACCCGAGCCCGGGATGTGTCGGGGCGGGCCACTGGGATTTTGAATCAAGTGGGGCCCACTTGTCACATCACTTGTCACCTTAAGTTGCTTTTTGGTGATGGGTTTTGGTGAAGAATTAAGGTGACTTGTATTACACATTTTGTGTGTAATGATTGAAAGACTAATACAAACATTTGGTATATCTTTCTTTTGAATTTTGAAATCAAATAATTCACACACATCTCTCTCTCCCACTCGGTTTTGAAGAAAAAAATATAGACTCTTTGATTCTCTTTACCGAAACACGGAGGAAGAAAGAAGAAGAATTTGTTTCAAATCATCTAAGGCTAGCACCAACAAGGAATCATTCAAAGGTGATAGGGAAACCAATCTAAGAGCTTGGAATCCTCTCAAAGCTTGGAGCTTGTTCATCTTCAAAAATTGGGACCTTGGCCGTGACTTCTACAAGGACAAGGAGAAATTTTTTTGTTATCAACACTTCCATAATTCGCTCATTATAAGTATGATTCCGCCATACTTCTTTATTATATTCACATGTTTTTTATGCTTGAATGATCTTGGGAAAACTTTAGAAACCAACAATATTCGTGAAGGGCTATATCCATATGTAATGACTATATCGATGAACACCGAAAATATTCGGTTTACTTAATCCATCTACGGTAACAGGAGTTCAACTTCGAGTTTTTAGTGGAGTAACGCTGAGTTAATAATTCGTAATATTTGATTAAAGAGTTTAATTAATATTTCGGAATTATTGGAGCTTGGAACCGTAGGTCCATTTGGTCCCCGTGCTAGCTCGATTAACTGTAGCAAACCTAATATAATTAAATTGTCTAATTATATGCTCACATTATATTTATTTATATATTATTAATAAGATTAATAATATTTATTGTCACAAATGAAAACTATGTTAAATTAGTTTAACTTAATGTTTTCTAGAATTCTTTGATTATGAGATAATCAAGTCTTGATTATGAGATAATCAAGTCTTGATTATGAGATAATCAAGTTAGTAATAATTATGAGATAATTACTACAACATAATTGAAGGTAAATAAATCATTATTAATATATTGATTTTTATTTACCATTGGAGACAAAGCCTTATGGCTTACCATGTCATCCAAGCAATTATGTCTATTAGGTGGCTTGGATACACCTAATAGTTTTTTCATTAGCTAATGCATTTTATGCTTTAGAATAGCCTCCACATTTATGTGTTTGCCATTGAAAGAAAGCATTTGAATGCTTAATGACAAAGCCATTATCTTTAGTTTAACATTTCTTATGCTTTGGTATGGAATTCACATGTTTGTGTTGGCCATTGCAAGAAAGCATTAGATGCTTAATGACAAGGTTAGTTGGCTTGGGTAAGAGAATATAATCTCTATCATTTCTCTCCCTTCCTAAGGTTAACACTTTGAATTAATTCAAACAATTGTTGTGAGAAAAGATTTGAGAGAAAATAGAGAAAGTTCTAGCATTCAAAAGTGTTGTGAAATTCCTAAAGCCAAACACCATTGTGACATCTTAAATCTATATATAGTTTAGAGGTTTAATCTTTGTGAATGAAGCCCAAACTTCAGTTTGTTGGTATCGAGTCATAGTTCGGAAGATCGAGTGGTTGATCCAAGTGTTTATTAGACATTATGTCCCATAGCGTCACTGTTTGTAAATGATATTGTATTATTGTACAAAATTAACTATGTGATAATGAAATTGCCTTTGCCGTTTTGTAATATTATTTACTTTGATATAGAAATGGCGAAAGTCCATATGATTAATACCGGATTGAGATGATATGAGACAGTATCAATCCATAAAGGTTTAATCATTAAATATCCCTAGTCGGAGTATTATCGAGATCGGACATCGATAATGCGGAATAGACTAGTATTGCGCTTGTGCACGTTGTGAGGGCACAACGGCATAGTTCTCATATATTTAAGTATTGGATACTTATGCAAGTGCGATAGGAGGTTGTGTTTTACCGATGGTACGGAAAACAGCTTCGCTCTGGATAGACCCCGCGGAATCCCATTGGTAGTATGTCTACGTGTCTATGGGAGGCCGCATCAGGGTAGGTGTATATGGTCTTAACCTGAGACTTACATCGCTAGTACTTGCGACAATCGGTAAACTTTGGTTTTGGTGGTTGGGGACCTTAACCGGTTCTGTGTACACCTCTTCTGGGTTTATCGAGAATCGTAGTGCACTGGATGTGATGTCGAGATGGAAGTATCACTTCAGACATATGGAGGTGATGATCACGCAGGACACAGAACTAGTACTCTATAAAAGGTTGCAACCGTCGGGACAATATGACCAGGTCAGGATTGTCCGATTTAAAGAGACTAGTTGCTTGATGTCCGATATATGTTTCGTACGGGGCAGACACATTTCCAGCCCCATGCCTAACATGTGATCATCCGATACTGGTTCGATATACGCAATACTAC
This sequence comes from Zanthoxylum bungeanum, assembly GCA_019454045.1. Lineage (NCBI taxonomy): Eukaryota > Viridiplantae > Streptophyta > Magnoliopsida > Sapindales > Rutaceae > Zanthoxylum > Zanthoxylum bungeanum. The sequence continues at coordinate 29,551 of SKCR01040636.1, forward strand.
GGTATACTATGCTTGATATAGATCTTATATTCCTATAAGAATATTTCTGGAGAATTGGGTAGGCATGGCGCTTTGCTAGAAGCCAACCTTGTCTTGTGAATCGGTAAAAATGTAGTACGAGGTACGTACGTGTTCGGATAATCCGACGACCATATTTACTGCCAACATATCCGGAGATCTCTTGGGTCGCTTCCCGAAGATTCACCAATGACGTATGATTCAAACTCGATTAATCTTGGATTAATTACGGAGAGACTTTATCTTGGATAAAGTACTATACATAGAGAGAGAACGATTAATTTGGAATTAATCGTAAAATTATTATATTCGATATAATAATCGAAATTCGATTTCGACGCGAAATTAAAATTAGATTTTAATTCGGGCAAACGAGTTAATTTAGAATTAATTCGTTAACGACGTAAATAATAATTTCGCTAGGCGCAATTATTTATTTAAATTCGATTTAATTAACGTCGCGACGTAAGTTCGGTATTTCGGAAATATCGAACCCGAACGCGTGAGTGCACGTGGGCCCACTTTCATTTGGAAACGTGTGGGGCCCACATGACACATGTCATTTTATGCATTATTTAATTGTTAATACATTGCATGGTGATAGTGTACAATACACTCAATGGTTTTGCATGGAGTTTGAGTGTTTGACACTCTATGCCATTGCATGATTTGTGTCATAAGTTTATTATTAATTTAATAAATATTAAGGCATAAATATAAATTGATTTTTGTAATAAAAAATCATAACACTCCTCACTCTCTCACATTGCCGAAACTACATGCAGTTTTGGGCTCTCCATTTCTTCATTTTTGTGGCAAGATTTGAAGAAGTTGTGCATTCAAAATCACAACAAAGGCTAGCACCTTCAAGGGATCATACATAGGTGATATGGGAAACTAATCCTTGAGCTTGGGAGGATCAAACAAAGCTTGGAGCTGCACTTTCCACCTTGGCCGAATTCATCACTGCACAAAGGAGAAGTTTTCATTTCATCAACGCATACGCATTCCGATTTTTGTGAGTATGATTCCGCCATACTTCAATATTGTTCATTCATTTATATATATTTTGTTTGCTCTTGTTGATCTTGGGGCTTGGTAATTATTTCCAACAGTGTTGGACACCAAAGGATTGATCTTAGCTACTACAACAAAGGGAGAAGGCAAAGAAAATTTTAAAGATCCATACCAGACCCGGTGCCACCACAAGTAACTTCCGCCGCGCTAAGGAAAGTCATTTCTGTTGGACAGTTATGACCCATAGCGTCACTATTTGTACAGATCATGGTGTTGTTGTACAAATTAACTATGTGACAAAGGAAATTACTCTCTTATCATTTATGATTAGATCACCAAGATGTATAAATGATAGGAGGTCCTTATGATTAGTTCCTGGATTGAGATGATATGAGACAGTATCAATCCATGAAGGTTTAATTATTAAATATCCCTAGTTAGAGTAATATCGAGATTGGACATCGATAATGCGTAAAAGACTAGTATTACACTTCTGTGCGTTGTGAGGGCATAACTGCATAGTTCAAATAAATTTGGGTATAGGATACTCATGCAAGTGTAGTAGGAGGTTGTGTTTTACCGATGGTATGGAAAACAGCTTCGCTCTGGATAGACCCTCGGAATTCCATTGGTAGTATGACTATGTGTCTATGGAAGTCCGAAATCAGGGTAGGTGTATTTGGTCTTAACCTGAGACTTGCACCACTAATACTTGCGACAATCAATATACTTTGGTTTTAGGTCGTCCAGGGCTTTAACAGGTTCTGTGTAAGCCTCTGCTGGGTATATTGAGAATCGTAGTGTGTTGGGTGTGATGTCAAGACGGAAGTATCACTCCAGTCATAGTGGAGATGATGATCACGTAGGATTCGGGACTGGTTCTCTTAAATGCTGCAGCTATCGGGATATTATGACTAGGTCATGTATATCTGATTATAAAGACTAGTTACCAGAGATTCGATATGTTCTTCGTACATGGCAGACACAATTCCAGCCCCAGGAATAGCATGTGACATCCGATACTGGATCGAAATACGTAATACTACGTATACTACGCCTGATATAGATCACATATTCCTGTAAGGATATTTCTGGAGAATTGGGTAGGCATGGCATTTTGCTAGAAGCCAACCTTGTCTTGTAAATCGGTACAAACGTAGTACGAGGTACTTACGTGTTCGGATAGTCCGACGACCGAATTTACTGCCAACATATCTGGGGATCTCATCGGTCGCTTCCCGATGATTCACCGATGACGTATGACTCACACTTTATTAATCTGGGATTAATTAGATTAGAGAGAAAATTAATCTTGGATTAATTAAGGAGATATTTTATCTGGGATAAAATATCATTTAAAGAGAGAGAACGATTAATTTGGAATTAATCAATAAAATAATATATTCGATATATTATACGAAATTGGATTTTGACGCGGAATTGAAATTAGATTTTAATTCGGGCCAACGAGTTAATTTAGAATTAATCCGTTAGTGACATGAATAGTGATTTTGCTAGGCATAATTATTTAATTACGTCTCAACGGAAAATTTATTAATTTGGAATTAGCGAACCTGAGCCCGGGAGTGTTTGCGTGCGCATTCGCATTTTGAATTCGAGTGCGGCCCGCAAGTCACATCAAGCGTCAAATCATTAGTCACATCAATAGTCAAATCACATGTCACTTTGAGTGATGTGACAATTTGATTGATTGATTGATTGATATGGTAGTTGTGGGCTTTAAATGGTTTGACTTTTGAAGCCAAATTTGGTAAATCAATTTATTGATTTTTGGAAAATCAAATAAATGTGTATTAGATACATTTTTTGCTAACAACCAACACAACTCTCTCCTCTCCACTCTTCCTCTCTCACACGCCCAAGGGGTTGAATTTCTCTTCTGTTTTTTGCCTAAAAACCGAGAGCTCAAGGGGAAGCAAAGAGTGATTTTTGTGGCACAAATGAAGAGTGCTAGCACACAATGGAGACATACAAAGGTGATAGGGAAACCCACCCATGGGCTTGGAATACACACACAAGCTTGAAGCTTTATGGACATCCATGGCCGATTCTTGGAGGTGCAAAACCAGTGGACTGCCGTGACCACCTTGGAAGGAGAAAAGGAATTTTTGTTCTTCACCGCATCATCTCAACCGCTCGATGTAAGTATTCTGCAACTTCCTCGATGTATTCACATGTTGTTTCTATGCTTGATTCGATCATCGAGACCCAAAATTGTATCAGAGCGAGTTAAAAGCATGAAACTTGATTTAGGGTTAAAATTAGGTAAATTGTATTTGAGCATGATTTGATGAAATTGGATGATTGAGTATGCTCAAATGTAGTTTAATTGAAGTTTGATTGGATCAATTTCTTGAAATAATGATTGGATCATTTTTTGCCCAAAATCTTAGCTTGGCCGAGAAATATTAGAACCCTAATGTCTTGGTATTTTTTATTTTTGATTCATTGGATGAGTTGAGATCAATTGGGAATTGTTGATTTGAGAATTAATTGGATTGAATTTGAAATTGGAAAAAATCCCACCATTGCCGAGACATATATGAGCATGAAATGGGTTTGATTTTTGATAAAATATGTTGGACATGTTTTGTTGTTAATGAGCATGATTAATTAGGCTAATTGGTGTTTTGGAAATATTGATTTGGGTAATTAATTATGCTATACATTTTGGTTAATTAAATATGAAATTTAGAATTTTTGTGATTTAATTAATTGGGCTAATTTTGGAAATTGGGCTTAAAAGTTGTTATTTGGCTAATTGGGCTTGGTTGTACCAAGATTGGTTTAGGAAAATTGGTTGGATCCAATTGAGCCCAAAACCATTTCCATAAAGTCCAATTATGACTAATGGACCTTAATACTTTAATTGGGCCTAATGGGCCTAAATTGGTTTCTAGGCATATAAGGGTGATTCCTTAAATGGGCTTTGGTTATTGGGTTTGACCTAAGTTGACCAAAAGTCCATGCCTTAAGAAATTAATTGAAAGCCCATTGGACGTTAATTAAATTAACATTGGATGTTAATCGGGCTTTGAGACCCGTAGCGATTAAATTTGGAATTTAAGCCGTAAAGGTTCGTTAATAAAGTGTAATATTTAATTTGGAATTAAATAGTGAATTAGTATTAAATATAAATTAAATTGGATTTAATGTTGTAGTTTAATTTAATTCAAGAATTCGTACTTTGAGTACTTATTCGCAAAACGAGTTTGACTCGCGGGAAATCAAATCGTTGTTTGAACATTGGATGGTCATTAAATATCAGATTAATTAATTGGATTAGATTGATTGATAACATGCTTGTGTGAATACATGGTTGTGATGTATGAATAATGTATATCAGATGGATATTAGATGGGTAGGGCAATTTTGGATATTGTTGTAATAAATTTAGAATTTATTAATTGGACCTGCGTGTCCAGCCTATGACCTACTTACTCTATGTATTTCTCTTCTCACCTATTCCCCTCAATGTAAATGAGGTTTCTTTAGAAGTGATATGTAACGGGTAGAAGTAATACTTGTGCTAGCGGGAGAGAGGAAAATGAGAGATTTGATCTAGGATCAATGTGTAAAGTATACATCCGCATATCATTATTATTTTATTTACACGCCTTATTATGTGTTTAGAATGCATGTTTAAGGGTGTATGATGATGAGACCTTAACAAAGATAATAAATTGGTTGCCAATTTGCACGCGAAAAACCCTCACAAAATATTAAGCGTTTTTCCTTCCATTGAGTGATTCTTACTCAAGATCCAAGACTGGCATTGGTTTGTTGGCCAAAGTCAAGACCTTTGTTCGTCGATGATGTGTTTGAATCATAAAGGCTTTGTTCCATATTGGTGTCTTGTCCAAGTTATGGTTTGTTGGCCAAAGTTAATACCACTTCTTGTCCATCGACATTGATTACGAAGCTTTCCAAGGTCAATGGGTCACGCTTAACTGGGATCACTAAGTTTGTTGTGCCAAAGCCAAGACTTAGTTTATTCAGAGGAAAAAGGTTAGATAATATATTGGATATATTGGCATATATAAGATATATGTTTCGGACTTGGATGTCCCCCCCCCTGGATCTAGGAATTGGATGGGATCCAATTGATCTTAGAGATCTACATAGTCAGTTATCATACAATTTATTGGCCAAAGTCAAGATTGTGTGCTATTTAACGGGATCCTAGCCCACTAGGAAACACGGTTTCCCGAGTATTCCACAGAGAGTTAGAGGCTCGCCGAAAAATAGTGGGAGGCAAGTATTTAATTTGCAATATTCGTTTAGTAACTTGCCATACACGCTCATTTTTAATATTACGTCAAATAAATTATTTATTAGTTGGACTAATATTTAATGTTGTTTTAATAAAACAGTTGGGCTGTATTCAACTAATTCATTATAGTTGATTATATAATTGGATTATAGTAATCAATATATTGATAATTAACAATTTCGATTGTAGTTGATTTTATAATTGGATTATAGTAATCAATATAATTGAATTTAATCTATTAAATATAGTTGATTATATAGTTGGACTTTAGTAATCATTATAATAAATAGTACCTAAAATCGTTGATTAAATAGTTGGACTATTAGAATCAAGATAAAATTGAAAATTGACATTTAAAACATAATCCTAGGGAAAATGTATTTAAATGGTTTAATTTTCAAATTTGGAATAAAATTTCAGGATAGTTCTGGAAACTAATAAGTTACTTTATTTGATAAAATAAAATATTAGGCCTAAGCCCGGAGTTAAGCAAATAGTAGAGCATAATCTTTGGAGGATTTATGTAATGATAACTTTAGTGCTTAATCCATTAAGCTTGCCAAATAGACTCCTTAATTTCTTAATCAGAACTAAGGATTAGATCCTTAAAGTATGATAATGAAATTGAAGGATCTTCATAGATCTATTCTTAGATCTTAGAAGTACTAAATTGCAATAGTAAACTCTTGGAGAGTTAATGGCTATTCTCAAGGAGACAAAGCTAGAGTTTACGATATGGCAAGTAGCGCAAAGCGCGTCTTATTTCGACATTCTGGAAGGCCAAGGCTTGGCCAAAATCTTCTGGGGTACCGAAAAAGGGCAAAGACAAAGTCATTAGAATCTTCTGGGAAGATAAAGTATATATCCTAAAATGTCTGCCTAAATTGTGGCAAATGGGATCGCGGAAGCGTGACTGCCGTTTAAACAAAGCAGACATAAAGGAATTGAAGACGAGCAAGGCTCTGACCTCAAATATGTTTGTCATAATTATGTTCACTACTAGTATTAAAATTGGATTTTAGATACTGGATGTAGTACATAAATATGTACTGATGTGCAGAATCTGCTATGAGCAGGATACTGACTTCTGATTGAGATTAATGTGCGAATCAGAAACGGGACGAAAGTCGCTGTTTTTTGACCGTAGATACCTATGTTTAGGAACTACATTTCAGGTGTGTACTAAATAGAGGAAACTGTTAAAATGTAACTAGTTTGACTAGATACATTATCTCTATATCAGGGTTTAACCGTTGCAGTTATACCTTTATATTCTAGAACACTAAAGTGTTTCATTTTATAAAGATGATATTGAGATAAACATATTAGATGTGAAAAACAGTATTTATATTTGAATATAAATAAATCTTAAATGTATAATACGACAAATAAATAGCTCAAACTGATTTGATCAGTTGAAACTTAAATTGTGGCATTGTTGTCTGGGACACAATTAACAAGACTCGTATATCCACACTTTGGAAGAGTGGATACTAGGACAAATTTGATTCCATTCAAATAACTCTACGAATCTAGTTTATTAGGCAAAGTACCAAAAACATTATTTACTTGGTAAAAGTGCAAGTGCCACCGATCTGTTAGCCCTAGTTCATAGTGAAGCAAGTGGGTCCATATCTAGCTAGGCTAGAGGTGGATATGAATGTTTCGTGACCTTTACGGATGTGGCATCGCGTTATGGTTATGTGTTTCTTTTGAAACACAAATCGGAAACTTTTATAGTTTCGACACGAAATAGACAAACAGATCGGCTAAAGTGTAAAACCATCACTGTGTTAAGTTTACTTGAAAATACTCAATGAACAAAGTATTATCTAATTTTATTGATATAATTCTTTCAATAGATATTTTACATATCTACTCTGACTCTTTGCAACAGTGTGTCGAACGATGAACCGAATTTTGTTAGGACATGATAAGGTTAATCATGAGTCACTCTGAGCTACCATTTCTTCAACGAATACGCGTTAAATAGTGCAATATGATAACTATTTAGAATAAGGTTCCATAAAAATCTGTTTGACAGACTTCATATTAGATATGAACAGGAAAGAATCCGAGTTTCTCATTTCTGATGAGTTGGGTATGCTAGGCATATGTTCGGATGATACCAAACTAAAACCCGAATCGGATAAGTGCCTAAGTTGTTGGTTATCCTAGGGATACCAAAGTATAGTACTTATACAACTCACATGAGAACAATTTAATTGTTGTTCGCCATGCGGTTTTCCTAAGAGGAATACCGATATGCAGTGGTGAGTGGAAGGAAATTAAAACTCGATGAAAATCGGAGTAATATTGTTCCAGGCACCGAGTCCTTAATGGAACACAAATAGTTCATCAAGGATGTAACTATACCAATAATCTTCGAATACACAAGAACAACGTAAGTCGGAGAGAGTCAGAAAACAACTTGGGGTATGGGTTTCTGATTCACCTCATAAAGATGTCAATCTTATTGAGGAAACAAACAGACTATGTATGAGGAAGTGATACAAGTATCGACTCCCTATTATGGCAAAGTGCCATGATATCTGAAATGGATTCCATGTATATCAACTAAGTTTGGATACTAGTTGATGTACCGCAAGGCATTGTGCCTATTGGTACTATATAAGTCTTCAAGGAAGACATACATGGAAGGTAATATACCAACGTATTAAGCTAGGCTTGTAGCGAAAAGGTATCGTTATCAATATTATGTCGATTATGACGAAACCTTTTACCTGTTTCCACGGTAAATCCATTTGGATAATGATTGCTGATGATGCATGTTTCATTTATGAAATGTGGCAGCTAAATGGACAAAACCGCTTTCCTTAACGGAAACCTTTTGGAGGATGTTTACAACATCCTGACGGTTTTGTCGTACCAAAACTAGCAAACAAGGTTTGTAGGTTATTTGATCCATGGATGGATTGAAGCAAGCATAGTGTCCTTGGAATTATCGTTTTGATGATGTAATCATAATGGTGTATGATTTAATTCAAAACGAAATGATTCTTGTGTATATAAGGAGGTTAGTGGGAGCGCACTGACAGTAAATGTCCTAACAATGATGACATGCATTTCTTATAAAAGATATTCTCATAAAATACAATCGGTGAAAGCTTGGCTTTCGAGAAAATTCTCCATAGAATTCTTGGGAGAAACAACCTTATTCTAGGAATAAATATCTATTGGGATAGATCTAAAGGTTGTAAGCACTCTCCGAGAACTCGTACATTGAAATAAATGTATGCGACCTAGTGTCTCATACGCTTTGAGCATATGAATTCACAATCAGGACCAATCCAAGTGATAGTCATTGGATTGATGTTAAGAACATCCTTCAATATCTTAGAGGAACTAAGGATGTTGTCTTATACTATGGAGAATGAGAACTTGAAGTGACTGGGATCACTGTTACAAGTTTCCTAACCGATATAAGCGACTATGAGTCGTAACAATGGTACTACAAAGTTTGAATAACAGAACAATGAGCTGGAAATCTTCCAAGCAAGATATTGTTACCGAATAAACAACTAAAGTGGATTATTGCTGCAGTTGAGGCAGCAATAGACGCTTTCTGGATTGATAATAAATCTAATTAGATTAGATATAGTTCTGTTAGCAGCTGAGCTAGGCTAGAGCGCAGGTTAAAGAATTAATGGTCTCATCAACGATCCAGATATATACTTCGATTATTCATCTAATCCGTTCGGATCATAAATTATGGCGATGTGATGATCGAATAAATTGCATCAGATGATAATCATGTAAATCCGCTGATGAAAGTCTTTTCTCAGTAATTTGAGCGAATCGTAGATAGTTGGGGTGTAAGGACACTCGAGTGACTGGCTATAGGCCAAGTGGGAGATTGTTGGACAGTTATGACCCATAGCGTCACTATTTGTACAGATCATGGCGTTGTTGTACAAATTAACTATGTCACAAAGGAAATTGCTCTCTTATCATTTGTGATTAGATCACCAAGATGTATAAATGATATGAGGTCCTTATGATTATTTCTTGGATTGAGATGATATGAGACAGTACTAATCCACGAAGGTTTAATCATTAAATATCCCTAGTCAGAGTATTATCGAGATTGGACATCGATAATGCGTAAAAGACTAGTATTACACTTGTGCGCGTTGTGAGGGCATAACGACATAGTTCTCATATATTTAGGTATAAGATACTCATGAAAGTGTAGTAGGAGGTTGTTGCTTTACCGATGGTACGGAAAACAGCGTCGCTCTGGATAGACCCCTCGGAATTCCATTGGTAGTATTATAGTATGTGTGTGGAAGTCCGAAATCAGGGTAGGTGTATTTGGTCTTAACCTGAGACTTGCACCGCTAATACTTACGACAATCAATATACTTTGGTTTTAGGTCGTCCAGGGCTTTAACAGGTTCTTTGTACGCATCTACTGGGTATATTGAGAATTTTAGTGTTTTGGGTGTGATGTCAAGACGAAAGTATCACTTCAGTCATAGTGGAGATGATGATCACGTAGGATACGAGACTGGTTCTCTTAAATGTTGCAGCTATCGGGATATATGACTAGGTCATGTATATCTGATTATTGAGACTAGTTACCAGAGATCTGATATGTGCTTCGTACGGGGCAGACACAATTCCAGCCCTAGTCTAGCATGTGACATCCGATGCTGGATCGAAATACGCAATACTACGTATACTACGCCTGATATATATCACATATTCCTGTAAGGATATTTCTGGAGAATTGGGTAGGCATGGCATTTTGCTAGAAGCCAACCTTGTCTTGTAAATCGGTACAAATGTTGTACGAGGTACTTACGTGTTCGGATAGTCCGACGACCAAATTTACTGCCAACATATCCGGGGATCTCATGGGTCGCTTCCCGAAGATTCACCGATGACGTATGACTCGCACTTTATTAATCTGAGATTAATTAGATGAGAGAGAAAATTAATCTGGATTAATTAAGGAGATATTTTATTTGGGATAAAATGTCATTTAAAGAGAGAGGATGATTAATTTGGAATTAATCATTAAAATAATATATTCGATATATTATACGAAATTGGATTTCGACGCGAAATTGAAATTAGATTTTAATTCGGGCGAATGAGTTAATTTAGAATTAATTCGATAGCGATGTGAATAGTGATTTTACTAGGCATAATTATTTAATTACGTCGCAACGGAAAATTCATTAATTTGGAATTAGCGAACCCGAGCCCGGAAGTGTTTGCGAGCGCATTCGCATTTCGAATTCGAGTACAGCCCGCAAGTCACATCAAGCGTCAAATCATTAGTCACATCAAGAGTCAAATCACATGTCACTTTGAGTGATGTGACAATTTAATTGATTGATTGATTGATGTGGTAGTTGTGGGCTTTAAATGGTTTGACTTTTGATGCCAAATTTGGTAAATCAATTTATTGATTTTTGGAAAATCAAATAAAATGTGTATTAGATACATTTTTTGCTAACAACCACAACAACTCCAATCATCTCTCATCTCTTCCTCTCTCACACGCCCAAGGGGCTGAATTTCTCTTATGTGGGCTTAACCACTGACTTGACTTGGCTGACCCCACACCTTAGTGACTCCATCAATATCCGTCCTTCCAGGCTCGTCCTCATAGAATACCTATAAAACAAGAAAACTGAGAGTGGGGGGTTAGATCGTTGTACGATCTAAGTGAGTGGACGATAAAAACTGAAATACTGTAATGAAAATATTTGGTTCTAAAACCAAATTCAAGAAGTAACTATAAAAAAAATCTATTTTCTTGTCTGAGAATTCTAAACTCCCTTTTCTGAAATTATTGTCTTAAATCTCTTTGTAAAACTTATCTTTTCTAAGAATTTCTTATAAATCTACTGTTTCTGAAAACTTATCTTTCTAGAAAATCTCTCTCTGGAAAACTAACTTTAAAAATCTGTGTGTAAAAATTGTTTCTGATCTCTGAAAAACTTAACGTATAGGGGCGTTACGTATCGCCGTCCCCCCATATGCCTAACTAGAGCCAGAAGTGCAAATCCATGACTTTAGGGGGTTACGTATCGCTGTCCCCCAAAGCATGCCACTATTATACCTGAAACTAGTGGTATTGGGGCGTTACGTATCGCCGTCCACCAATCCACTGAACTAGAACTGGGGGTGCGGATCTATGCTACTGTAACGACCGGTAGTTTCTACTACTGCCTATAATGATATTATTTAGTACGGGACGAAGGCACGTGAAATAAACTATGAATAGACTCAAATATGCTCATGGAACGACCTTGGAGATGATCGGTAAATTCTCGAAGTCCCGAGACGAGAGAAGAAGAAGAAGAAGAAGAAGAAGAAGAAGAAGAAGAAGAAGAAGAAACTAGTGGTATTGGGGCGTTACGTATCGCCGTCCCCCAATCCACTGAACTAGAACTGGGGGTGCGGATCTATGCTACTGTAACGACCGGTAGTTTCTACTACTGATTATAGTGATATTATTTAGTACGGGACGAAGGCACGTGAAATAAACTATGAATATACTCAAATATGCTCATGGAACGACCTTGGAGATGATCGGTAAATTTCTCAAAGTCCCGAGACGAGAGAAGAAGAAGAAGAAGAAGAAGAAACTAGTGGTATTGAGGCGTTACATATCGCTGTCCCCCAATCCACTGAACTAGAACTGGGGGTGTGGATCTATGCTACTGTAACGACCAGTAGTTTCTACTACTGCCTATAGTGATATTATTTAGTACGAGACGAAGGCACGTGAAATAAACTATGAATAGACTCAAATATGCTCATGGAACGACCTTGGAGACGATCGGTAAATTTCTCGAAGTCCGAGACGAAAACAAAGAGAAGAAGAAGAAGAAGAAGAAGAAGAAACTAGTGGTATTCGGGCGTTACATATCGCCGTCCCCCAATCCACTGAACTAGATCTTGGGGTGCGGATCCATGCTACTGTAAGGTGACCGATAGAAGAAGAAGAAGAAGAAGAAGAAGAAGAAAAAGAAGAGAAGAAGAAGAAGAAGAAGAAGAAGAAGAAGAAGAAGAAGAAGAGAAGAAGAAGAAGAAGAAGAAGAAGAAGAAGAAGAATAAGAAGAAGAACTTGAATAGGTTATGGTAGAAATCAGTTTTTACGGAGTTCCGGGAATCGAAATCAGGGTCTGTAAAATTTGGAAAATTCTGCTCATATATTCTTATAAGATCATTAAATATTTCTTTGTTCTAACAATCCCTTTATTCTTATAGATCAACATCAGGACTCGCAACCACCGTCGACGCCGTGAAAAGACGCCGTCAAGCCCAAATCAGTGAGTGGAATAATTATTTTCTTGATGTTTTGTTTGATATATTTTAATAGCCATGTTTATTGATTTTGTTTTTGAGAAAGTTTGAGATTTGTTTATGATATCATATTGAGATTTTGATGATGTTTCTAAATAAGAATTTTGGTCTTGAGATTTTATTTGGAGATA
>SKCR01040637.1:0-42283 GCA_019454045.1 Zanthoxylum bungeanum
CGAATCCGAATGGACGGTAGTGCGGTCTGTACATGGGATACAACTCCACATGCCGCTTGAGGAAACATTCACGCATGTGTTCATGGGATTGTGTGCTCACTTTCGTTTCATTTACTTCTATGTGTGCCGACTTAGATATTAGTTAATCTTGCATGTGTATGTTGCCTAGACTTGGTTAGATTTTTGCAATAAATCCGTTCATTACAAGTGACATAACTAAGGGACCATTCCGAACCCAACGGTTTGAGGTATTCCCTTGCGAGGGGTGAATGGGGCCTTAAATCATTTCTCAGTTCAAACTGGGTGGCGACTCCATTTTATTTCTCCAGTTTAGTCCCCCGCGGGCTACTCCGTACTCCCGACCGGGCCGCGAGCCCGGAACAGTGTTGCTGATTTCTGTGTCCTACACTTTGGCCAATAAATCATAACTTGGACAAGACATGCGATATGGAACAAAGCCTTAATGATTCAAACACATCCGCGATGGACAAAGGTCTTGACTTTGGCCAACAAACTAGTGCCAATCTTGGATCTTGAGAGAGAATCACTCAATGGAAGGAAATCGCTTAATATTTGTTGAGGGTTTTTCACGTAATTGGCAACCAATTAATTATCTTTGATTAGGTCTCATCATACACCCTTAAGCATGCATTCTAAAAACATAATAAGGCACGATAAATAAATTAATAATGATATGCGGATGGATATATAATACAATTTGTTCCTAGAACAAATCTCTCCATTTCCACTCTCCCGCTAACACTATTCTTTCTTCTACCCAACTAAATAACACTTCTAAAGAAACCTCATTTACATTGAGGGGAATAGGTTAGAAGAGAATTACAAAGAATCGAGAGATAAAGGCTGGACACGCAGGTCCAATTTAATAAATTCTAAATTTATTACAACAATTTCCAAAATTACCCTCACCATCTAATATCCATACGATATACATTATTCATACATCACATCCATGTATTCATACAAAGCATGTTATCAATCAATCTAATCCAATTAATTCATCTTTAATTAATGACCATCCAATGTTCAAACAATGATTTGATTTGCGTGAGTCCAACTCGTTTAAGAATAAGTACTCAAAGTACGAATTCTTGAATTATATCAAACTACAATTTTAAATCCAATTTAATTTGTATTCAATACTAATTCTATATTTAATTCCAAATTAAATAATTACACTTTTGATGTGCCTTTATGACTTAGATTCCAAATCTAATCTTAACAGGTCTCAAAGCCCAATTAACATCCAATGTCAATTTAATTAAAGTCCAATGGGCTTTTAATTAATTCATAAGGCATGGACTTTGACAACCAAAGCCCAATAAGGAATCATCATTTGTCATGAAATTAATTTTGGCCCATTAGGTCCAATTAATTATTTAAATGCTCATTTATCATATTCGGACTTTATGGAAATGGTTTTAGGCCCAATTGGATCCAACCAATTATCCTAAACCAAACTTGGTCCAACCAAGTCCATTAGGCCCAAATACAACAACTTTAGCCCAATTCCAAATTAAGCCCAATTAATTAAATTCTAATATTCCAAATTTCATAATTTAATTAATTAAAGTGTAATAGCCATAATTAATTAGTTAAATTAATATTTCCAAAACACCAATTACACTAATTAATCATGCTTTAATTAATCAACTTATGTCCAACACAAATTGAAGCAAAATCAATCCCAACATGCTTATTAAGCTCTCGGCAATATGGTAATTTTTTCATCAATTTTGATTTCAATCCAATTAAATCACAAATCAATTTATCCATGTATTTTAAACACATCCAATGGTCTAAAAAACAAAAATCACCAAGAGCTACAAGAGTTCATATTTTCGGCCAAGCCCTCAAATTTGGGGAAAATTAATCCAATTAATTTTTCATCAAATTTATGATGCATAACTCTAAGTTATCAATATATAAGCATACTCAAACAAACAATTTGATCAAATCATGCTCAAATCAAAAATATCCAAATTCAAGATTAAGAACCCTAAAATATTTCATGCTTAATTTAGGCTCTGATACCATTGTTGGGTTCTCTAAGAACAACCTAGGATCAATTAAGCATTAAATCATATGAATACACAAAGTAAAGTAGCGGAAAATACTTACAATGCTCGGTTGAGTGGATGTAGGAGATAACAAAAATTTCCAACCTTTTGTGTAGTTGCTCCAAGCTTCTCCTTTGATTTGTATGTTGAGCTTCCAAGCTTGATTCTTGAATTCCAAACTCAAGGGTTAGTGTCCCTAACACCTTTGAATGACTCCTTGTGAAGTGCTAGCTTGCAAGATTTTGAAGCAAAATCAAGAACCAAATAAGCCCTAAGCTCACGACATTTTGAGAGAAAAAGAAGGCCAAGTTTCGGCCAAGGAGAGAAGAAAGAGTGAGATGTGTTTTTGATTTTTAAAATCAATAATATCAATTACCAAACTTAAAAAATTGATATATGTCACTTTCACATCAATTTTAATAATGTTTGTGTACAAAACAAGCAACCATCAAAATCCCACCAAATTTTTAAACAAAAAGTTGATAAAGTTGACTAGGTGATGTGACAAGTGTGGGCCCCACTTTAATTCAAAATCCGAGTGGGCCCGCAAACACATTCCGGGCGCGGGTTCGTTAATTCCGAATTAACGAATTTTCTGTTGCGACTTAAATAAATCAAATTTAATTAAATAATTATGCCTAGCAAAATTACTATTAAAGTCGCTCGTGAATTAATTCTAAATTAATTCGTTCGCCCGAATTAAAATCTAATTTTAATTCCGTCATGAAATCTAATTTCATTTAATATATCGAATATATTATTTTATCAATTAATTCCGAATTAATCGTTCTCTCTCTATTAATTAAATTTTATCCCAGATAAATTCTTTCCGTAATTAATCCCAGATTAATTCTCGCCGTAATTAATCCCAGATTAATTTTCTCTCTCTTCCAATTAATCTCAGATTAATTATGTTCGAGTCATACGTCATCGGTGAATCTTCGGGAAGTGACCCATGAGATCCCTGGATATATTGGCAGTAAATCCGGTCATCGGAGTATCTGAATACGTGCGTACCCAGTACCACATTCTTACCGATTTACAAGACATTGTTGGCTTCTAGCAAAGCACCGTGCCTACCCAATTCTCCAGAAATATTTTTTAAGGAATATATAATCTATGTCAGACGAAGTATACGTAGTATTGCGTATTACGATCCAGTATCAGATGTCACATGCTAGGCCTGGGATTGAAATTATGTTTTCCCCGTACGAAGCATATATCAGATCTCTGGTAACTAGTCTCTATAATCGGATAATCATGAACTACTCATATTATCCCGATGAGTGCAGTACTTAAGAGTACTAGTTTCATATCCTACGTGATCATCATCTCCATATCACTGAAGTGATACTTCCATCTTGACATCACACCCAATACACTACGATCCTCAGTATACCCAGAAGAGGCGTACACAGAACCTGTTAAAGCCCTGGACGACCAAAACCAAAGTATACTGATTGTCGCAAGTATTAGCGATGCAAGTCTCAGGTTAAGACAAAATACACCTACCCTGATTCGGACTCCCATAGACACATAGTCATACTACCAATGGAATTTCGAGTGGTCTATCCAGAGCGAAGCTGTTTCCGTACCTTCGGTAAACACAACCTCCTATCACACTTGCATAAGTATCCAATACTTAAATATATGAGAACTATGTTGTTATGCTCCCACAACACGCACAAGTGCAATACTAGTCTATTCCGTATTATCGATGCCCAGTCTCGATAATACTACGACTAGAGATTTTTTAATGATTAAACCTTAGTGGATTAATATTGTCTCATATCTTATTAATCTGGTACTAATCATATGGACTTTTATCATTTATATATCCTGGTAATCCAATTACAAATGATAAAAGAGCAATTTCCTTTGTCACATAGTTAATTTGTACAACAACATCATGTTCTGTACAAATAGTGATGCTATGGGTCATAATTGTCCAACAGTAACTGCCATCAAAGTGTTTTGGATAACTTATATATCCACTATGGTATCTCAAGTTGAAGGACCACTATGCTCACTCAACTCGAGAAGATTCATATTGACGTTGGTGTACCATCTATTAGGAAATCTTCAGTGAGTCGTTCAGTGTTTATCAAATAAACACCTAAATGTCTATACGAGTCTCCCGAGACTCATGGTTCATTGGGATAAACTATCAGACCAAGTCACGATATACGATATTTACTGGTCTCAGTAGATTTTACTAAACGACCCGTGTTAGTAAATCTTGACTAGAAACTTTATTTAAGGATATACATCTTATAGTGCGCTTCCTAATGTCAATTACAAACTATGTTGTAACTGCGCACTACGTTGTAAATCCTAGGGTCTTTGTTTAATATACACGTATCACTAAACCAGATTTAGTTTCGATCTAATCGTAATTGAATATCCAATCTTAATTAGATCGAATACGTACATAAAAGACAAGAGGTGCTACCATTAAATAAGTAATATTATGAATAATGAAATTGCTCATATTTATAAATCAGATATAAATACGATCCGGATTGGCACTCTAAGCACCAACCCTAAAAATTTCTCATACTTGCTCCAGTGCCAATCCACAGTATCATATACACATCTCAATGTATATCACATACTAATGGCCCTCAAGAGCTCACCTAGCACTCAAGAGGTAGGCAACAACAAGTAAGTCTTCTTTAACAAATTGAGTCCGTCCAAAAAATTCAATCGTTTTCCTTAGCCAGCATCATTCGTATTTTATAGAATCCAAATTCCACATCAATATGACTCAGACGTTATATCAGTATTGTGCTATAGTTACTGAGTTGTCTATGTATATAGAGATCAAATCCAAATACTATGAGACAACCGCAAGCACTACACTAATATGAAAAATTTTAATCTATAAGGTCAATACGCAACTTCAAAAGTCAATACTTCAAAAGTTGCAACTGATTCCACTAGTTTAGTAAAATCAACCGTGACACTCCCACTGCATCTTTTCTGACTTTATATGACATAGACCATCTAATGTCATAATTAGGATCAAAACTAATCTGACCTTATGGTTGCAGACTAAATTCTCCATGAATAAGAAACGCATTCTTAATATCTCTAAGATAACAAAGAACATGTTTCAAGACCCATCATATGGTCTGTAGCATATCAAAATAACTCGTAACAATTACGATTAAATTGATATTTTTAATCGCATATAATATAGTATTCATTACGTCATCATCTATGATGCATAAGATTGGCTAGACATTCTAATCAATCTCTCTTTCGAAAAAGGTATCATCCTTCCCAAAAGATGAATACTATATATGTAAAAGACACGTTAACTTTCAAACAGTTATACTAACTGTCATACAGATAGTCTTACTGTGTCCTTTATTATATCATATCTAATACGCGACTAGTGGGAGTTTCTCACATGCTAAGAGACATTTTATGAACTATTCATAATGAAAGCCTAATCAAGTTTAAAACTTGATCGTAGTAAGCTACGAACAATTTTAGATCTATGGTTCAATGTTAACTTCCGAAATCGATATCAAATATCGCTTCCACTATAAATTATGGGATGATTTTCTTCGATAAGAAAACAACAAAACCAATAAGTATCAAATACTTCGCAAATGATTCTGACATCCTATTGGACTTATATGGAAGTTGACTAAGGTTCTTTTCATCTTATTAATTATGTAGTTCCATTTTAGTTTATCATTCTCACATTTGACTTCACTAAGTCAAGTATTTTCTACAATCGTCAACATCCGATGTTACACACCAAGTAATAAAATAATTTTATTACTCCGGATCGTAGAAAATATATTCTATCAAATAGAATACAATATTCTATTAAATAGAATAAATGATAAACCTTACCGGTACCTTCGAGGCGCAAGTACTTTTAATTATATAACAATTATACAAAAGAATGCTTCAAATCTCAAACTTTTCATGATTCGAATTTTCTACTATACATATCATATATGTAACTGTAGGAACGAATGGAACCTTAATTAAAGAGATGAATTAGTGTTACTGGAGCATAACCCTAAGAGTATTGAAAAAATATTTCGTTAACACGCAATATCATCGAATCAAATCATATAAGATTCAATTACTTCCACTGAGCAATCCCATCAAGATGGAATCGTGGAAGTTTAATATTGAGTAAGAATCACATCCATTAAATAACTTTGGAATTGATTGCCCTTAAATTCATGTGTTTGATCAAATCAAACATCCTTTAACAATTCAAATACTCACGATGAATTTTGAAGATATAGTTTTCAACACTTCAAATAGAATATCTTTGAACTATTCAAAATATTCTATCCTTTTCATCAGAAAACATTTCGAAAGTTCTCGAACCATTCAAGATGTTCAATATATTTTCTTTTAGAAAAACTAAGTCATGACAAATCATTAACTAAGTTATGCAGTAAAGAAAACTATCTAAGGCAATTACTAATTCATTAAACTACATACATCCAATATATTAGTCTAATAAATCTTGTGGTCCAATGACAATCATTGGTAAAATGAGATTTAATCTCATCCTGAATACAATATTCATTAAATGGATAAAGATATGTGGTGTGATCTCGTATCAGACCATCTTTTACCATACGGAATATGTTGGGAAGCGGCCACGAGTGCGCAGCGGAAAAATAAATAATTAAAATTATGATGCAGCTTTCCCTTTGCCCAAGACCCATTTGTTTTGATTATTTTACAAGCCTAGGCATGTTACTATATATTCTAAGCATAAAACTCATAAAACATGCCAAGAACATAAACCTAAACATGCTAACTATCACAAGAACTCTAATTAAAATAAAGAAAGAAAATGACTTACTTGAACCGTAGACTCCTCCAGTCCTACCTCCAATCTACAAGCTTTTCTCGAACTCAGCAAGCTCTTCCAGGTTCCAAAGAGACACCCAAGTGTGTGGCCTCCAAAGATGCACACACCAAAGCCAAATCTCAACGGCAAGTGTTGGATAATATGACCCATAGCGTCACTATTTGTACAGATCACGGTTTTGTTGTACAAATTAACTATGTGACAAGGAAATTGCAATCTCATCATTTGTGATTAGATCACCATATATGTATAAATGAAGAGAGGTCCATATGATTAGTTCCTGGATTGAGATGATATGAGACAGTATCAGTCCACGAAGGATTAATCATTAAATATCCCTAGCCGGAGTATTATCGAGACAGGACATCGATAATGCGGAATAGGCTAGTATTGCACTTGTGCGCGTTGTGAGGGCACAACGGCATAGTTCTCATATATTTAAGTATTGGATACTTATGCAAGTGCGATAGGAGGTTGTGTTTCACCGATGGTACGGGAAACAGCTTCGCTCTGGATAGACCCCTCGGAATCCCATTGGTATTACGACTATGTGTCTATGGGAGGCCGAAATCAAGGTAGGTGTGTATAGTCTTAACCAGAGACTTGCATCGCTAATACTTGCGATAATCGTAGACTTTGGTCTTGGTGGTACAGGGCTTTAACCGGTTCTGCGTACACCGCTTCTGGGTTTATCAGAGAGTCGTAGTGTATTGGGTGTGATGTCGAGACGGAAGTATCACTTCAGTCATAGTGGAGATGATGTCACGCAGGATACGGTATTAGTGCTCTTAAGTGCTGGCCGGCCATCGGGATATTATGACAAGGTCATGTATATCCGATTATAGAGACTAGTTACCAGACATCCGACATGTGCTTCGGACGGGGCAGACACTTATCCAGCCCCAGCCCTAGCACGTGACTATCCGATACTGGGCCGATATACACAATACTACGGTATACTACGCTTGATACAGATCTATATATTCCTGTAAGAATATTTCTGGAGAATTGGGTAGGCATGGCGCTTTGCTAGAAGCCAACCTTGTCTTGTAAATCGGTATAAACGTAGTACGAGGTACTTACGTGTTCGGATAATCCGACGACCGTATTTACTGCCAAAATATCCGGAGATCTCATGGGTCGCTTCCTGAAGATTCACCGATGACGTATAACTCGCACTTAATTAATCTGGGATTAATTAGAAGAGAGAGAAAATTAATCTGGGATTAATCACGGAGATATTTTATCTGGGATAAAATATTAATTAAAGAGAGAGAACGATTAATTTGGAATTAATCGATAAAATAATATATTCGATATATTATAAGAAATTGGATTTCGACGCGGAATTAAAATTAGATTTTAATTCTGGCGAACGAATTAATTTAGAATTAATTCGTTAGCGACGTGAATAGTGATTTCACTAGGCGTAATCATTTAATAACGACGCGACGGAAAATTCGTTAATTTGGAATTAGCGAACCCGAGCCCAAGAGTGATTGCGAGCGCATTCGTATTTCGAATTCGAACGCGGTACGCAAGTCACATCAAGCGTCAAATCACTACTCGCATCAATCGTCAAATCACTTGTCACTTTGAGTGATGTGATATGACATGTTGTCACTTTATTAAAGTGACTTGATGTGAATAGTGATAGATGTTGAAAAGGCATTAATGCTCTTTTGCTTTTTGACTTTTGTTTTTGGAAAAATGTAAATGCTTTTGTATTTGATTTTATTTTTGGAAAATAAAATAAATATATAAGTAAAAACCATTTTACCTTTTCTCTCTCCCATTCACGGTTTCACGTGAAAACCCTTCTCCTTCTCTTTTCCCTCTCTTTTCTTCTTCCTCTTCTCACGGCTTCAAGCCGATTTCTTCACAAATGTTTCTGGTTTGACCGAATCAAGGGGAAGCAAGGAAGAAGACTTAGTGCTAGCACACCATGAGTGATACATAGGTGATAGGGAAACGAATTTGTGAGCATGGAAAAGCTTGAAGCTTGGAGCTTCAATGGTGACATCCATGGCTGAATGAACAAGGAGGAAGACACCCCACCACCGTGCAGCCCCTACCATTCGCAGCTCACTGCCAGGGAGCAACATGCAGTGCGTTTTTGGTCTTTGTTTCATTTCATCAAAACCCATCAATGTGAGTATGAATTCCGCCTTACTCCTTTGTGTATTCAACTCGTTTTTATGCATGTTTGTGATCCTTGGGACTTGATTGAAACTCTACAGCAAGACTACGCCTTGAGTGCACGGGTATTTTGCCATTGGTGCTAGCTTAGGCAAATACCTCAAAACTTTTAACTCGAGGTTCCTCTAGTCAATTAGACTTAAGAATCCTCAAAATACATGGCTTACTCTTAAAACTTTAGAGTTGCTCACTTATATAAACCCATGATTTGAAAGGTTTGGTGCAAAAATTTGTGAAGAATTCTTTGGGTTTATATAGTGCTCCAAAGACAACAAAATTAATTAAAAATCTGATATGGGATAAAAGCCCATTTAATCTTAGCCATTGGATCTTAATTTAATGGTTTAATTAGATTATAAAACCCTAATAAGAGTTTGGGCCGAATTGGAATTCAAATAACAAAAATAACAAAAAAAAATTCACTATTCACGTGGTACTATTCACGTGAATAGTATTATTATTATTATTATTTTCAATTCCCAAAGTGCCTCTATCGTCATTCACCAATCCCTAAGCCACTATGGAACCTCAATAATGATATGTTCAAGAATTAAACATATTGAACCATTTATGAACAATTCCTACAGCAATCATATATGCTGTTAAATATGTACTGTGCACTGTTAACCATTGATTTCGACTTTGTTGTATGTGACCTTTTGGGTTCCCCTCAAGTTGGACATGAAATGGATCGTGATAATTTAGTGGAACATAAATTATCCTCTGATCAGATGGTCGTTCGATTTCAATGACCAAGGTTGACATCTAGCAACATGCCAAGGCCCCCAAATGAGAAGGAAATATATATATACCCATTCTGTATGCGATTTACATATGATACGGTCCCTCGCCTCACTATATCCCCACCTATTGACCTAGGGTACGGAAAGTGTCTACCCATATGGTCAAATGTATGATGTTGATAGTGTCATGAATCGTGCTAACCCAAGAATCTCACATGATTCTTCCGCTGTGGCCATAGTCTCAAGCACTGATCACACATATCAACCCGCAAACTGGAATACTACTCTTATAAGAAAATATTATCCGAGAGAGTGGCGATTCTCTGTTGTATCTTTACAAACTTCATGTATTTCAACAAATGACCCAATCATACCCTTATGACCGGATCTTTTGAACCGATGAAGGAGAATGTCAAAGTTATTTGATCCACACATAAGATTGTAAAGACCTCAAGTCTAAGGACTAGTCATATAATCGATACATGAAATTTCTTACAGACACATGGGATAAACACTCCATATGAAAACTTTCGGTGGTCAGTTCGATGGACACGAGCAACTCATGCATCCATGTGATACTCCAAGCAGACGGATCTCCGCTAGTAGCCTATGAGATCGGCTACCCCACTTAAGGGCGGATCATATCATCATGCTAGTCTCTCCACTTTTTGAACGCCCAGATTATTCATAAAACTATGACTATGAACATTTTAGAGTAATGATTCTTATAAGGCGTGGAAGCCATCGTCTTATTACTCCAAGGGCTTTATTACAGTGTCGATGATTCATATAAGTTATGTAAGACACGTATAATAAAGATTTCCATTTTATTAATTAATGAAAATATTACAAATACATGTACATATAGCCCATCCACAAGTTGGGTATAGGGCATATCCCTAACAGAATAAGCATCATATGATTATGTGATAAAATCCCATAAATCGCTGTTATAAGTTATTTAGTTAACCGAACATTTTCTTAATGTTTATCTTTTCATTAATGACACTACCAGTCATATTAAAAATGTAAAAACTATTTATATAGAACAAGTAACTATCCAATAGTCACAAGTTCTGATATTAAATATCAAAACAGTTATTAAACATTATTTTAAATAACTAGACGGGAGATCTAGTATCCAATACCTATAGTTTTCGTATTTTGAGAATCAATATTCTCTATACAAAACTATACACATATCATTTCTTTAGCTTTATAATTTGCGTTTAATGATTCACAACAATTGCAAATGACTGATTAGCAAAATGTGTCAGACACGTGACTTCTAAAAGTCACTAAAGCCAAGAAACGTCATTAAAAGATAAACAAATACTAATGGGTTTTCTTAATGCCAGTCAAGAATCTCGAGATATGAACTAATTCATGTCAATTCTTACTGCATAAGAAACTATTCTCTCTAGACAATTATATCCTAAACCAGATATCCATCTAGATTACCTATCGTGACTTAGTAACTAAGTCACAAACCATCTTGATTTTCAAGGAAATAAGAACAATAGTTCCCGATGGTTTTAAACTAATCTACCAATATCTTAGTCTACTGTCTTTCTAGAACCTATTCTAGAATTGCGCAACCATAAGTAAACTCAGAAAATATATTCAAGTAATATGCATACAGTAGATTAGAAGTATAATTCTATAAACAATATAGAATAAAGGAAAACAAAAGCAGAGTTTTCCATAAAATTACACACTGCTTCTGCTTTAGTTATGGATTTTAATCCAGCAGTGTCTCACACTACTTTACGTAATACCGTAATCCCCAACGGAGAATGGGAATTCAATAATTAAATCGAATTCCATAGTGAGAGTAGGATCCCATGAATATATTTCAGCTCACAGCTTTATCACGATCTCGCCTACGTATATTCATTAAGTAGACAACTCATTGTCAATCACTCACCAGTGACTCCTAATTTTGGTCCTGACCATTTCTCGTTATGACAGCTTTGGCACTTTCACAAGGAGGCATATCAAGGCTTCACTTGTCAATGACAAACTCAAGCTACCGATGTAGCCCTGACAGCTTTGACACGTTCAGGATTTCCACTTTCACTTGAATTTGTCTAGTATCAATATACAACCGGCATGGATAAAATCCCATAACCTACACCATCACAGCTTTGGCACGATCTGGGATGCAGTTATAGAAAGATACCCATAAACCGTACTGAAAAGATGGACCAAGAAACATGTATCCAATCACATCACTTTACAGCCTTATTTCTAAATGGTGATTTTCCTTAGGAAGTTATACTCTACATCAAATGCATAAATTTTAATCTAAATCGTTTTCTAAACAATTCAATTCTACCTTAGAAAACATAACTAAACTTAACCATTAAATTTATGTTACTTTTCTGTTAGCGTAGAACCGAAAAGTCAAGAAACGTAAAGATTACATGCATGTGGGAACATTAAAATTGGATTACATATCAGATATCAAGCATGACTAACGTAATGGATAAAGCATCAGACCTTCTCTGATACCAATTTTGTTGGGGTTTTGGGCGAATGGTGCAGCGGAAGCGCAGTTCAGGCGAAATCATAATTTAAAACTTTTTCAAATTACAGAATAAATTATTCAATATCTAATATGAATAATTTATTCATATTTCACCTAAACCCATTTATTCGATATCAAATAGCGACATAAATACATAGGAAACGTCGCGAAACTTTTACGAAAAATATTTTTCCGTAAGATGACGCAAAATACTTTTTTGACTGAACCGACCACCCGACACTTATGGAGACTGCCCATGTCAGCCCCAATAGTGTTAGGGCAGTTCATGGGCTGCCTGAACAGTGACAAATTCATTGTTTGGACAGCCCTCACCCAGTTGGCTCAAAAGTCACCCGGTAACACCGTTTTTCACCGTTTTGCTTATTTCAACTCCGAAACACTTTCCGGCAATTGTTCCAACTCCCAAAACACATCCAATACATTAATATGACATCAAATTCATCACAAAATTTCCAGTTTTACCAGAAATGATCCAGAAACCGAAATTACCAAATTTCATGCTTTAAATCAAATTTTCAAGATTAATCCAAAACACCAATCAAAGTCACCACACATGAAGCACCCAAGAACAATTCTAGGTGTTACAAGAGTGGTCATAACACTCTAGAATGGAAACATGTCATCAAATGAACAAATTGGACAAATATTACAATAATTCCATCCAAAACTACTTCACACATTCTTCATTACTTCCAATTCCATCCACCACTACCAAAAGCCCCAAGTTTTACAAGCAAAGAAACCCTAGAACCATTCTAAGTAATCAAGAAACAAGAAACTAATTTCAAGCTTAGGGGGTTTTGAAGATTACCTTTAATACTCCAAGTTTCCTTAAGCATTTTCTTGATTTTTCTTCACCTTTTCCATGGATTTATCAAACAAATTTTGAAACCCAATTTTTTTAAGGTTCGGCTATGGTGATGGTTAATGGAATGAAGAAAATAAATTTTCTAATTAAAGGGAAGTGACCGACTAATAGGGGTATTTTGGGGATTTTTAAAATTTAATCAAATTAAATAATATTAAACTTTATGTTATCCAATCAAAATTGCACACATAAAGTGTAATTAAATCTTGCCATGTGAACCAATAATAATTGGTCAAATTCCATAATATTTATGAAAAAAGTTTATTAATTAATCATTTAAATATTTAACAATTAAATATCCAAATAATCAATTAATATAATTATTACTATATATATATATGTGTGTGTATTTTTATTTACAATAAATAACAAATACATATATTTATGGCATGTGTCAAAATCTCATTTGATGAATAATTAATGTGTATCTAATCGTATCATGTATCAAATTCAAATACACAATAATTACGATTGACCAAAAATCCCCTAATGCATGTGTTATTGTTTAATCGATTAAATGATTCGAATCAACTCATTTAATCCGGTGAAGTATTACGAATAATCCGTATTATTCATATCGTGTTGCCCAAGTGCTCAACGAGTAAACTTCATATTGTGGGACTCTCTAAGTTTAGGTTTATCCGTCACAAAATCCAATTTCGTGTCCATAATTCACCCACTCATAAATTATGACGACCACGGATAATCTCGCTAAACTATGCAAGCTGAGGTTATTGCATACATATAATCCCTCCATCACAGGCTATCTATATTATACCTAGGATATAGATGAGAACGTCAAATACGTTCGGTATAATATAGTCGACTTTCAATTTACAAT
Source organism: Zanthoxylum bungeanum (assembly GCA_019454045.1). Lineage (NCBI taxonomy): Eukaryota > Viridiplantae > Streptophyta > Magnoliopsida > Sapindales > Rutaceae > Zanthoxylum > Zanthoxylum bungeanum. The sequence goes on from SKCR01040637.1 coordinate 14,142, forward strand.
CTCTAAATAACACTCGGAACTGATTTCTGAAGTTATACCACGATCATGGATTTACTAGATCGTAAACACGTGAGGATGCATATGCCCTGTACACAGGACTGACGGATCCTATCTTGATACACACATGATATCATGAGCATCAGTCCACACCTAACGAACAGGCGGAGGTCTGATTATAAATAGATCGGTGACGTGACTGCCATCAAAGTGTGGAGGATAACTCATATATCCACAGTGGTATCTCAAGTCGAAGGACCACTATGCTCGCTCAACTCGAGAAGATTCCTATTGATGTTAGTGTACCATCTATTAGGAAATCTTTAGTGAGTCGTTCAGTGTTGATCAAATAAACACCTACATGTCTATACGAGTCTCCCGAGACTCATGGTTCATTGGGATAAACCATCGGACCAAGTCATGATATATGACATGTACTGGTCTCAGCGGATTTTACTAATCGACCCGTGTTAGTAAATCTTGATCAGGAATTTTATTTAAGGATATACATCTTATAGTGCACTTCCCAATGTCAATTACAAACTACGTTGTAACCGCGCACTACGTTGTAAATCCTAGGGTGTTTGTCTAATATACACGTATCACTAAACCAGATTTAGTTTCGATCTAATCGTAATTGAATATCCAATCGTAATTAGATCGAATATGTATATAAAAGACAAGAGGTATTACCATTAAATAAGTAATATTATGGAAAATGGAATTGCTCGTATTTATGAACCGGACATAAATACGATCCAGATTGGCACTCTGAGCACCAACCCTAACACCCATAACCACATATTTCATTTTATTATTGTCATTTAATTCAGATTCTCCAAACAACTTCAAAGAAATCAATCTTTTTCCTTTCGCTTTAATTATTATTTTATAATACTAAAAATCTATTCCCTGTGGATCGACCCTGGACTTACCGGGTTATTTTATTACTTCGACACTCTTATACTTGGGTGTAAAGAACCACTTTTTGAGTGTGTCACTCATCCTCGATCCGATAGTGGAGTTTTGAGCATCTTACCTAATTGGTTCTCAACCTCAGCACGATAATCTTTGAACTTTTCAAAAGTATCTGACTTGTGCTGCAGTAGGTAAATGTACCCATGTCTGGAATGATTGTCAATAAATGTGATAAAATATTCATAACCACCTCGGGCTCTTATATTCATCAGTCTGTAAATGTCTGAATGTATTAGCTCAAGTGGTTAATAAGCTCCTACACCTTTTCCAGTCAAAGGTCTATTGGTCATCTTTCCTTCTAGACAAGATTCGTAGATTGGTAAAGTTCCAAACTTTAACTAGTTTAAAGCTCTGTTCTTTATCAACCTATCTATCCGTTCAAGGCTAATATGACCAAGTCACATATGCCACAGATATATGTCATCATGACAAATCTTTTAACGTTTTATTTTAGGTTTTTCAACCTTAAATATTTCAGTGTTGAGCAATAAATTATGTGTTAACAGTCTTAACACATACAAGTTATTACCTAGTTTTATTTGCATATTGGTAATCCATTTTGAAATAATAACATTATTATTAAATAAAATGGAAAAATCATCATGCAATAGTTTTGAAACATAAATCAAATTTCTGCGACGAAACAGAAATAAACAATATTTTATTTATATTCAATTAACTATTATTTGAAAATTGAAAACTATTAACTCTCATTGCTTTTAGTGAAACAGCATCCCCATGTCCCGACTCTCATGGTAAAGATACCTTCAGCAAGGTCTTTCCCTTTATCAAGTAGTTGTACCCTTAGTCTTCCTAATGTTTTTTTCTCTTCATTGAAGTTTTGAAAGATTCGGCAATATTTACGTCTCCACTAGGCTTACGAGGATCTATCAGCATGGACTCGTAATGTGTGATCTCATTTTGCAGCTGAGACAAAGTAAAAGATAACTTGTTCATAACATAGTTGCTTTTAAATTGCAGGAAACTCTTCAGAAGAGTTTCCATGATCATGGCCAACTAGCTACGCTCGTCAATACAAGCTCTATGAGTTTCAGATGCATTGAGGTAGGACATCATCATTAAGACATTCTCTAGGAATGATGTTTCTTCCTTCATCCTAGCGATCATCGCTGAGTCCAAAGCCTCGTGATGTTGTTGTAGGGGTTTTATGGCGAAAATCCGGTAACGCAGCGAAAACGAAGAAAATCAAAATTTTGCGATTTCAAAATTTTTCTTGGATTAATTAACTAAACTTATTTATTTAATTACCCAATTATCAAATTCTAAAAATTTACACAAGAAATCAAATTTCTTGGGAATTATCGAATTACCCAACAACTTTGTAAATTGATCATTTTAGTCCTAAAATTGTCAAATACAATTTTGGATGATTCTAAATCATTTCTAAAATGATTTTCAACATGTCCAACACATCAAAATCAGATTGCAACAAAATCCCCAATTTTTAGCTAATTGCCGAACAGCCCCCACATTTTTCAATTTTTTCACTTTGGTCCTTTTATGTTCAAAACATGCAAAGATCAAATCCAATCAACTCAAAAATTAATATACATCATATACACACCATAATACATCACATATATGAAAAGCCCCAAATTTGGAAAGGGTTAAGAACCCTAATTTTATAATTTCATCAAATTAACAAATTTTACCAAATCAATTAAATCCAACACTTTAATTCAAACTTTACCACACCAAACAAGTCTCAACATCATTAAACAACTCAAGAAAAATTCTAGGTCATCAATGAGTGGCTTAGCAACTCTAGAATGACAACATGATTATCAAATAATTAAAAGTAAGCCATTGAAACCATTTCAAGCTTACTTTATAAAACAAGCATGCAAGAATCTTTCAAACAAGTTTGCAACCAACAAATTACAAACTAAAAGAGTAGAGAAGAAATTGAGCAACACATGTTGTATCATAGTATCATAGAAATAATTTTCTAATTGAAAAAGTTTAAGAAACACTTACAAAAATCCAAGTTTTTCAAGCTTTTCTTTTGATCTCCAAATTTTTTTCTCTCAAAACTCACTTTGTAATATTTGATGGCTTAACCTAAAATGAATGAAAATGAAACAAAACAATTTATACTCCAATAATTAGCCTTGGCCGAATTTTTGGAATAAAAATTAAATATCGAAAAAAAAAATTGTTTCATTAAAGCTTTAATAAAGTTGTGTATTCGATCATTACAACATTTAATGATTTACAACAAGTCAAATAAATCATCTAAAATCATCTCCAAAAATATCATAACTAAAGATATTTATATTTTTAATTACTTTAATTATTTAACAATTAAATAATTATTTAAATACAAATATTTTAAATATATGTACTACGTTTACTTTAAATATCCAAATACATATGTATTTATGATATATGTCAAATATCACAATTTGACAATTAATTAATGTGTATTTAATAAAATCAATCATTAAATACAAATACACAATAATTAGAAAATGACTATTAGGTCCTTTCGCATGTATTTTTCTTTTAATCTTTAAACGACTTATAAATAATCAGTATTATTCATAAAAGTTGTCCTAGTGCTCTACGAGTATATTTCACTAGTGAGACTCTCTAGATTCAAGCATATCCGTTATGAAATTCAATTTTGTGTCTATAATTTACCCACTCGTAAATTATGACGACCACGGAAAAACTCGATGAATCATACAGGTCGAGGTCATGGTATATGTTTAATTCCTCTGTCACAGGTATCCGGATATATCCCAGAGACAATCTCGTCGATGGGCCCATGTTTTTAAAGAACACTTAGAACTATTCAAATCTCTATAAGGACAATCTCGTCGACGTCTCTATTACCAATCTCTAAAAGAACACTTAGAACTTACTTCTAAAGTGTACCATGGGCCCATATTTTTTATCTAATTTCAAATTATATATGGACTACCTATGCTCTGTACACAGAACTGGCGGATCCTATCTCGACATATATATGACACCATGAGGATTTGTCCACATCCAACGAAGAGACGGAGGTCTAATCTGAATAGATCGGTGATGTGACTGCCATCAAAGTTTAGAAGATGTCTCATGTGCCCACAGTGGTATCTCAAGTCAAAGAATCACAAATGCTACTCAACCTGAGAAGATTCTTATTGACATTGGTGTACCATCCATTAAGAATCTTCAGTAAGTAGTTCAATGTTTATCCGCTATAAACATCTGCACGTCTATACAAGTTTCCAAGACTGATGGTTCATTGAGAAACCATTTGAATCATATATTCCAGTATACGATATTTACCGGTCTCAACGGGTTTACTTTACTGACCAAGTAGTGTAAATCTTGACCTTGAACTGTTTAAGAATGACAACGTCATGATACAACTCAATGTCAGTTACGACACTTTTGCAACTGCATCATGACTAATCATTCTAAGATCAATTACGTTACAGAAACTGCTTATTTTATTCATAATAAAATGTTTACAATAGTATTTTCAAGGAAATACAACGGGGAATTGGCGCTCTAAGCACCAACCCCAACAAAATCTCCCAATTGCTCTAGTGCCAATATCGAATATATCTAATACCCATCGACTCCACATGTTTATCAAATAGCTTCGGAGGTACGGCCTTCGTAATCGGGTCTGCTACATTATCTTCACTCAGTATGTTGCACAGGACAATATCATCTCGCGACACAATCTCTCGAATGATGTGGTACTTGCGTTCCACATGCTTCGAATTCTGATGCGCCCTCAGTTCTTTTGCTTGCGTAATGGCTCCAGTATTATCACAGTATAATGGAATCGTATTCTCGATACTTGGGACCACTCCCAATTCTGTGATAAAGTTCTTAAACCGTACAGTTTCCTTTGCAGCTTCAGAAGCTGCAATGTATTCCGCCTCTGTGGTGGAATCTGTTGTTGACCCATGTTTGGAACTCTTCCAGCAAATTGCACCTCCATTAAGGGTAAAGACGAATCCAGATGTAGACTTTCTATCATCGGGATCCGATTGGAAGTCATAATCTGGATACCCATTAACTTCCAGTTCACTTCCTCCATAAATAATCCACTTATCCTTAGTACCTTTAAGATACTTCAGGATATGTTTAATGGCCATCCAATGGTCATTTCCTGGATTGGAATGATATCTACTGGTTATGCTAACAGCAAAACTAATATTAGGCCTTGTACATAACATGGCATACATTATGCTACCCAAACACGAAGCAAAATGTTGGTTATACATTTTAACCTTCTCATCTTCTGTTTGTGGACTCGTCTTCTTTGAAAGATAAATCTCATATCTGAACAATATATTTGTTGTCTTACAGTTACCAAAATTGTACCGTTCCAAGATCTTATCTATGTACGTTGATTGGGATAACCCAATCAGCTTCCTTTCTCTATCTCTATAGATTTTTATGCCTAAAATATAGGAAACATCTCCAGGGTCCTTCATGGAGAAATTCTTACGGAGGTAAGCTTGGAAGCCTTCCATCATCCCTATATCATTCCCAATGATTAGGATGTCATCAACATAGATGACTAAAAATACCACCATGCTCCCACTGGCCTTTTGATACACACAGGATTCTTCTGAATTCTTATGAAAACCAGACAATCTAATAATCTCATTGAATCGAAGATTCCAACTTCGTGAAGCTTGTTTAAGTCTATAAATGGACTTCTTAAGCTTACATACCATACCCGAGTTCTCGCTGGACGCAAAACCTTCTAACTGTTACATATAGATTTCTTCATCAAGAAATCCATTTAGAAAAGTTGTTTTGACATCTATTTTTTAAATCTTGTAGTCATGATACGCAGCTATAGAAAGCAAAATCCTAATAGACTTAAGCATTGCTACTGGAGAAAAAGTTTCATCGTAGTCAATGCCAGGTCCCTCCGTGTAACCTTTTACTACCAGTTGGACCTTATAGGTTTCAACCTTTCCATCAGGCCCGAGCTTCCTCTTGTAAACCCATTTACAACCGATAGGAACAATTCCTTCAGGAAGCGGAACCAAGTCCCAAACTTGATTCTAATGCATTGAGTCTAACCCAGATTTCATGGCACTTTGCCACTTCACAGATTTGATGTCCAACATCGATTCTCTATAGGTAAAAGGATCAGTCTATTCAACTAAGAGAACATCGAGACTCTTTTCTTGTATCAAATACAAGCGTTCAGGAGGTCTAGATACCCTTTGTTACCTACGGAGTGTGTGTGTTGAAGGTTCTTCATCTACTTGAACTTCAGGTTCCTCCGTTGGTTTGTTGTTTTCAGGTTGGACTTCATCAAGTTAAACCTCTCTATAATTACCACCTTCTGACAAAAATTATACATGATTCACAAGTTGGATAGGGTTCAATGGTGAGATTTGGTATCAAACCATTCCTAACCAATTAGGTAAGGCGTTAAATGCCTATATGACCTAGCCTCATGTGCCATAGTTCAGTATTATTAACAACATATAAACTACGTTTATTAATCCTAGTTTTCATAATATCTCTAATAAGTATGCAATGTGTAATGACTATGCTCATTTGGACAACAAAGGATCTGAATATTACGTTTATCATATAAATACAAAGAATAGTTCTTAATATTAACATGATAACCTTCTGTATCTAATACAAAAGAGATATAATATTTTCTACACATCCCGATACAACGTAGCAATCATACAACAAAAGGCTCCCATTCGGCAAAGGGATCTCTCATACTACCATTGCAACTGCATCTAGAGAGTCTCCACTCCCAAAGCACAACTGCATCTCTCCAGTCTTCAGTTTCTTACTTTCCTTCAGCACCTGCAACGAATTTCAAATGTGAACAAGACAAGCAGAATCCAAAATCCAGCTGGATGTAACAGCTTCACAAGCTAGTGAGATATCAATAACTTGAAAAATAAATGTACCTGATGTAGATGCTCTCTCCTTTCTTATCTGGGCAATGTAGTCAGTGTTTAGGTTCTCCTAGAACATGCCAAGGATCTATTAAGCATAAACAAGTGTGAATAATCAAAGTAAGATTGCGGAAAAATAGTTACAACGATCGGTTATGATGGATGTGGAGATAACAAAATTTTCCAACCTTTGTGCAGTGCTCCAAGCTCTCCTTTGTATGAATGGTTTAGCTCCAAGCTTGATCTTTGAATTCCAAACTCAAGTGGACAATTACCCTATCACCTTTGTAGACCCTTTTGAAGTGCTAGCAACCAAGATTTTTGAAGAAAAATCAAGAACACATGAACCCTAGGTTCACGCCAATTGAGAGAATGAAAGGGGAAGAGGATTCGGCTTTTGCAAGTTGTGAGAGAGAGTGATGTGTTTCAATTTTGTTTAATGTATTATTGATTTCAAAAATCAAAATCCATTTACAAAAGTCAAGTTAGTAAAATGTCTATCACAAGTCTAACTTGTGTAAGTTACAAGTTACCAACAAATCCTCACTAACTTCCATCACCAAAAAGTGATGAGATTGGATGTGGGCCCCACTTTAATTCAAAATCCGAGTGGGCCCGCAAAACACAAATCGGGCTCTGGTTCGTTAATTCCGAATTAACAAATTTTCCATTGCGACGTAATTAAATCAAATTTAATAAAATAATAATGCATCGCAAAATTATTAGGAAAGTCGCTCGCGAATTAATTCTAAATTAATTCGTTTGCCCAAATTAAAATCAAATTTTAATTCCGTTTTGAAATCTAATTTCATTTAATATATCAAATATATTATTTAATCGATTAATTCCAAATTAATCATTCTCTCTCTACTATTTGAATTTTATCCCAGATAAATTCTTTCCGTAATTAATCCTAGATTAATTTTCTCTCTCACATAATTAATCCCAGATTAATTCTGTTAGAGTCTAACGTCATCGGTGAATCTTTGGGAAGCGACCCATGAGATCCTTGGATATATTGGCAGTAAATTCGGTCGTCGGACTATCCGAATATATGCGTACCCCCTACCACGTTCTTACCGATTTACAAGATATGGTTGGCTTCTAGCAATGCACCGTGCCAACCCAATTCTCCAGAAATATTCTTTAAGGAATATATAATCTATAACAGGCGTAGTATACTAAGTATTGCATTGCGATCCAGTATAGGATGTCACATGCTAGGTCTGGGGCTGGAATTGTGTCTTCCCCGTACGAAGCATATATCAGATCACCAGTAACTAGTCTCTTTAATCGGATAATAATGACCTTGTCATATTATCCCGATTGTTGCAACATAATAGAGTACCAGTTCTGTATCCCTACGTGATCATCATTTCCATATAACTGAAGTGATATTTCCATCTTGACATCACACCCAATGCACTACGATTCTCAATAAACCCAGAAGAGGTGTACACAGAACCTATTAAAGCCCTGGACGACCAGAACCAAAGCTTACTGATTGTCGCAAGTATTAGAGATGCAAGTCTCAGGTTAAAACCAAATACACCTACCCTGATGCAGATTCCCATAGACACATAGTCATACTACCAATAGGATTTCACGGGGTCTATCCAGAGCGAAGCTATTTCCATACCATCGGTAAACAGAACCTCCTATTAGACTTGCATGAGTATCCAATATCCAAATATATGAGAACTATGTCGTTACGCTTCAATAACGCGCACAAGTGTAATACTAGTCTATTCCGTATTATCGATGTCCAGTCTTGATAATACTACGACTAGGGATATTAAATGATTAAACCTATAGAGGATTGATATTGTCTCATATCTTATAATCCGGAACTAATCATAAGGACTTTTATCATTTATATATACAAGTAATCTAATTACTAAATGATAAAATGGTAATTTCCTTTGTCACATAGTTAATTTGTACAAAAACCACAATGTCTTTTACAAATAGTGATGCTATGGGTCATAATTTTCCAACAATCTCCCACTTGGCCTATAGCCAATCACTCAAGTATCTAACACATGAACTATGTACATGTCGCTCAAACTTTTGCTGAGGAATAGCCTTCGTTAGTGGATCTGCAATGTTGTCATCTGATGCGACCTTCTCGGTCTTCACATCGCCACGATGTATGATCTCACGAATCAGATGGAAATGCCGAAGAACATGCTTGGATCGTTGATGAGACTGCGATTCCTTAGCCTGCGCTATAGCCCCGTTATTGTCACAATAAAAAAGAATGAGCTCAACTGCTAACGGAACTACTCCTAATCCAATTAGGAATTAACCACAACCAGAATCAAAAATCCAATTTTTAAAACTAGAAGTAAACACGTTTATTTCAATAACAAACATATCTGAAGCCGGTGCCTTGCCCATTTTGATTTCCTTCATGTGCGTCTTGTACTCACGGTAGTCACGCTTCTAGTGACCCTGTTTGCCACATTGTAGGCAGACATCTTGGGATTTGTCCTTTGCCTTCCCATAAGACTTTGATGATTTGGCCTTGCCCTTTCTCTTCTTCTTCTTCACGCCTCCAGTAGCCTTTGGCCAAGCCTTGGCAGACTGAGATGTCGAAGCGAAGTGCGCCTCGCGCTTTTTGCCCTTTAATAGCTCTTTTTCTGCTTCACGCATCATTGCCATCAATTCTCCAATAGCATGGTCTTGGTTCATCATATTGTAGTTCATGATGAACCCACTCCAGCTGTCAGGAAAAGACTGCAAGATCAAATCTATAGAAGTCTCAGCCTCAAAGGTTATGCCTAGCTGACCCAGCTGTTCGATGTTAGCAATCATCTGTGACACATGGTGCTCAACAGATGTACCCTCTGACATTCGAGATCGAAAGAGCTTCTTCTGTAATTCATACAGTTACGATCTAAGGTTAGATAGATGAAGGTCCTTCAATTTTGCCATCATATTATAGGGATCCAATCCCTTGTTCTGGCGACGAAATTGTGGGGTCATTGCAGCGAGCATGACAAATTGAGCAGTTGAGTTGTCATCGCTGTGAGTCTTCCGAAGCTCAAGCTCAAACGGTTGCTCAATTGCGGGCTTAGGCCCGAAAGGTCTCTCTATCGTATAGAGCATCTTCTCGGCCCCAAGGACAATCCTGATGTTCATATCCCAGTCAGGAAAGTTTGCACCATTAAAGACATTTTTGCCCATGATAATGTCCCTAACGTTGATCTTTCCCGCCATCTTAATTGCAATAGTCTAACTATTCAATTAACGATTTTTGGGTACAGTCCAACTGTTACAATAAAAAATAATAAAATATTAGTCCAACTAATAAATATATAAAATGACGAAATAATTTTGAAAGCACGTATTGAAAAGTATTTGAATGAAATTGCAAATTCAATACTGGCCTCCCACTATTTTTCGGCGAGCCTCTAACCCTCTGTTGAGTACTCGGGAAACCTAGTTTCCTAGTGGGCTATGATCCCATTAAATAACACACAACCTTGACTTTGGCCAACAAGCTGTATGATATTTAACTAGGTAGATATCTAAGATCAATTGGATCTCATCCAATTCCTATATTCGGTAGGTGGACCTCCAAGTCCGAAACATATATACAATATATATGCCAATATATCCAATATATTTTCCTAACCTTTTCCTCTGAATCAACTAAGCCTTGGCTTTGGCTCAAAAAGCTTAATAATTCCATTTAAGCGGGACTCATTGACAGTGGGAAAGCTTCGTAATCCACATCGATGAATAAGAAGTGACCTTGATTTTAGCCAACAAATCACAACTTGCCCAAGAATGCGATATGGAACAAAGCTTTCATGGTTCAAACACATCCGCGATGGACATTGATCTTGACTTTGCTGTAGGACACAGAAATGGACGACGTTGTTCCGGGCTCGCGGCCCGGTTGGGAGTACGGAGTAGCCCGCGGGGGACTAAACTAGAGAATAAAATAGAGTCGCCACCCGGTGTGAACCGAGAAAATGATTTAAGGCCGCACTCACCCCTCGCAAGGGAAGACCTCAAACCGTTGGGTTTGGAATGGTCCCTTACTTAAGCCACTTGTAATGAACGGATTTGTGCAATAATTTAACTAAGCCTACACAACATACATGTCCAAGAATAACCTAAATCTAGTTCGCATTCATAAAAATAAATCATATGTCTAAGTCATCATGCTTTAAAAGTAAGTCATCATAACGGCAAGCATACGATAACACACAATAATCTCATAAGCATGTTGAATTATCAAACATGAAAAATAAATGACAACTTAGGTATAAACGTAGATTAAACTCCTATTACGAAAGAAAATAACTATAACATGCATAAAGAAATAACATAGTAACGACCTAATCATGCTTAAGTAATAAATAACATACTGGGGCCTAATCATGCTCGAATACAAGGTTGGGTGAAATGAAATACGTGTGTCTCTCGAGTGGTACGGGGCATTGTATCCCGAGTGCAAACCGCAATACCGTCCATTCGGATTCGGCTACAGAATTTACGTCCGGGTTTCCATCCGATATACCATAAGAGATGACACATATTCCGTTCACCCGGAAATCACATCATACATCAATCCTCAATACCCATGCGAAATAAAACAATAAAATAAATAAATAAAGGATAATAAACAAAAATGGTGCCCTCAGGTCTAACCTTTTTAGTCGCTTTCCGGGAGTGTGTTTCACGGTGCCGGAAGGGTTATCGTTTTCACTATTTTCGCTGGTCCACTATTTCTATTGTTTTCACTGGTTCATTGTTTTTACTGTTTCCACTGTTTTCACTTGCGATTTCCGCTCGCTGTTTTCTTTGATTTTATTGCAGTTTTCAGGCTATCTTTGTGTCAATTTAAGGACGGTTTTTGGGGTAGTTTTCTATCTTGGTTTCAAGGGTTATTTGGGCTGGTTTTACGTATGCATGGGGGCTGTTTTTGTGCGTGTTGGTGAAGGTGAAGGGCTATTATGTGTGTGGATGCTTAGTTTTGTGTGGTAGTTTGACATGAGCTTGTGCGTGAAGAATGTTCGAATGGTGTGAGTGCAGTTGACGATGCTATTGGGCGAATGTCTATTTGTCGAGAGTTGGCCGAGAGGTTGAGTTTCACGAGAGGCTGAGTGTAATGGATTTCTGTGTGTGTTTGAGGGCCTGTGAACCGTGGAGCAGTGGCTAGTTTTGTGGGACTATAGTGGCGTGAATGATGATCATAGGGGCTGTGATGAGAGGTTTTACGTGGACTGTGTTTCTTGCTTGTTGTTCTCGGTCAGGGTAGTGAACGTGAGGGGTTATGGCATGATGAGGGTGTTCTAGGCGTGAAGATGACGGTACCGTGTGATGAAGGGCTCGGCTGGGGTTTGTGAGGGATAATGGCATTTTGTTTCACGCATGCATGGTAACGTGGCTTAGGTCTGTCAAAATGGCTGCTGAAGGGTTCTCATTTTGTGTGTTTTGCCATGAATAGGTGCAGTGTCAGGGATAGTGGTGTGTGGCCTTATGTGGTGCTTGAAGAGTGAAGCGTTGCAGGGCTTCTCGTTGTTCATGTATGGGGCTGTTGGTAGCTGGCTTAATGGTTAGGCGCAAGAGCATGCAGTTCACGGGAAGGCATTAGGGTTTTTTTGAAGGCAGTGAGTGGACGTGAAGGTGGGGCTGATTACCAGTGTTTGATGCCCTCCCCCTGTGTGTGAGTGTCATAGGGTTTATATGGCTTCATTTGGAGTGAGAGAGAGAGGCACGACATGGGTGCTTATGGGTCTGCATGGGGCGTGAAGAGTGGTTATGGATGGTATGGGTGTTGCATGGAGGTTATGGGTATTTTATGGAGGATGTATGGGTGGTTTGTGGATTTTGTGTTTGTTAAGTGCAGTGCATGGATTCTATTTGTTGTTTTGTGCTTGTTTGGTTTGTGAAGGAATGGTTTGCGAAGATGATTCACGTGGGAGTTGTGGTGGTGGAATGGGTTTTGTCATGGGTAGTGGTTGCATGAGTGATAGGAATGGGCGGTTTGGATTTTTGTTGGTTGGTGGTTGGTTTTTGGTCGTTTAGTTTCGTTGGTTAGTGTTTGGGAGGGAATTGTTTTGGAGAGAGTGGTTTTTGGTTATTTGGGTAGGAATTGTGAGATATGGGTTTGGATCGAGGATAATTTTAAAACTGAGACCGAACGAGCGAACCCGAAGCTTGAACGAGCGAACCAAATCCAACAAAAAATGTCAATTCTTGACCTTTCCCTTTCGACGACCGCTTTCCGCGACTTCCGCAACTAAAAAGGTAGTGCCTCCATTCGAGGCTCCTTCACTATGAAGTAGGGCTAACAGATCGATGGCATTTACACTTTTACCAAGTAAATAGTGTTTTAGGCACTTTGCCCAAATAGACTAGATTCGTAGACTTTATTTGAATGGAATCAAATCAGTCCTGGTATCCGCTCTTCAAAAGTGCGGATATACGATTCTTGTTTATCAGTGTCCCTGACAACTATGCCATAATTAAGTTTCTTAACTGATCAAATCAGTTTGAGCTATTTATTTGTCATGTTATATATTTGAGATATTATTTATATTCAAAATATAAATCCTGTTATTCACATCTAATGTGTTTATCTCAATATCATCTTTATATAATGAAACACTTTAGTGTTCTAGAATATAAAGGTACACCCGCAGCGGGTTATACGCGATATAGAGATAATGTTTCTAGTCAAACTAGCTACATTATAACAGTTTCTAAATTTAAGTACTAACCCGAAGGTAGTTCCTAAATTCAGATATCTACGGTTAAAACAGCGACTTTCGTCCCGTTTTCAATTCGCAGATAAATCTCAATTGAAGTCAGTATCCTGTTCAAAATAGATTCTGAACATCAATATATATATTTTATGTACCACACTAAGTATCTAAAATCCAATTTTAATACTAGCTGTGAACATAATTATGACAAACATAATGGATTAAGCACTTAAGTTATCATTACATGATCTTCCAAAGATTATCCTCTACTATTTACTTAACTCTGGGCTTAGGCATAATACGTTATTTTATCAAATAAAATAACTTATTATTTTTCCAGGACCATCCTGAAATTTATTCCCAATTTGAAAATTAAAGTCGTTTAAATACATTTTCACCCAGGATTATGTCTTAAACACTAATCTTTCATTTTTATATCTTGATTCTAATAGTCCAACTATTTAATCAACGATTTGTGGTACTATTTATTATAATGATTATAATAGTCCAACTATATAATCAAATATAATCTAAATTAATTAACCTCAATTACATTGATTACTATAGTCCAACTATAAAATCAACTGTAAACTGAAATTAATTAATTCAAATATATTGATTAATATAATCCAATTATATATAATCAAATATAATACAGTCCAACTGATTATTAAAAAAACAATTTAAATATTAGTCCAACTAACATTTAATTTAACAACGAAATAATTTGAATAAGCGCGTATGGCGAGTAATTGAACGAGTATTGCAAATTCAATTCTTGCCTCCCACTATTTTTCGGCGAGCCTCTAACCCTCTGTCGAGTACTCAGGAAACCGTGTTTCCTAGTGGGCTAGGATCCCGTTAAATATCACACAATCTTGACTTTGGCCAACAAATTGTATGATAATTAACTAGGTAGATCTCGAAGATCAATTAGATCTCATCCAATTCCTAGATCCAGTAGGCGGATATCCAAATCCTAAACATATATCTTATATATGCCAATACATCCAATGTATTACCTAACCTTTTTCCTCTGAATCAACTAAGCCTTGGCTTTGGCACAACAAACCTAGTGATCCCAGTCAAGCGCGACCCATTGACCATGGAAAGCTTCGTAATCAATGTCGATGGACAAGAAGTGGTCTTGACTTTGGCCAACAAACCACAACTTGGACAAGACACTGATATGGAACAAAGCTTTCGTGATTCAAACACATCTTCGACGGACAAGGGCTTGACTTTGGCCAACAACCCATGCCAATCTCGGATCTTGAGTAAGAATCACTCAATGGAAGGAAAAACGCATGATATTTGATGAGGGTTTTTCGCGTGCAAATTGGCTACCAATTTAATTATCTTTGTTAAGGTCTCATCATCATACACCCTTAAACATGCATTCTAAACACATAATAAAGCGAGTATGAAAATAAAATAATAATGATACGCGGATGAATACTTTACATTGATCCTAGATCAAATCTCTCATTTTCTCTCTCCAAAGCTAGCTCATGTATTTACTTCTACCCGTTACACTACACTTCTAAAGAAACCTCATTTACATTGAGGGGAATAGGTGAGAAGAGAATACAAGGAGTATAGAGGTGATAAGGCTGGACACGCAGGTCCAATTTAATAAATCAAATTTATTACAACAATTTCTAAAATTGCCCCACCCGACTAATATCCATCTGATATACATTATTCATGCATCACAACCATGTATTCATACAAGCATGTTATCAATCAATCTAATCCAATTAATTAATCTGATAATTAGTGATCATCCAATGTTCAAACAACGATTTGATTTTTGCTCGAGTCAAACTCGTTTTGCGAATAAGTACTGAAAGTACGAATTCTTGAATTAAATTAAACTACAACATTAAATCCAATTTAACATGTATTTAATACTAATTCACTATTCAATTCCAAATTGAATATTACACTTTATTTAATGAACCTTTACGACTTAAATTCCAAATTAATCGCAATGGGTCTCAAAGCCCAATTAACATCTAATGTTTATTTAATTAAATTCCAATGGGCTTTTAATTAATTTCTTAAGGCGTGGACTTTTGGTCAACTCGGGTCAAACTGATAACCAAAATCCAATCCGGGAGTTACCCCATAAGCCTTTAAATTAATTTTGGCCCATTAGGCCCAATTAAATAATTAAGGTCCATTAAGTCATAATTGGACTTTATGGATGCGGTTTTGGGCCCAATTGGATCCAACCAAATTGGCCTAAACCTAACTTGGTACAACCAAGCCCAAAAGCCCAATTACAACCTATAAGGCCCAATTTCCAAAATAAGCCCAAATTAATTAACTTATAAAATTCCAAATTCCATAATTAATTAACCTAAGTGTAATGCACAATTGACCACCCAATTAATATTTCTAAAATATCAATTAGCATACTTTATCATGCATTTCTACATCAAATAATGTCCAACACAATTTATTAAAATCAAACCCATTTTACATACTTTTTTTCTCGGTAATTAGGGGTTTTTCCGATCCGATTCGGTTTCAATCCAATTGAATCCACAATCATCATTTCCCAAATCAATTAAACTCATCTAATGAATCAAAATACAAAAAAACACAATGAATTTCATATCCAATTGAATTCGGCCAAGCCTACTTTAATTTGGGAAAATTGTTCCAAATCAAAATTCAATCCAATCAAATTTCAATTCAACATTACCCACTTGTTTCAAGTCATCCAATGATCAAACAAACAAAAATTCACCAAGATATTAGGGTCTCAATTTTCGGCCAACATAAGCAATTTGGGGAAAATGTTCGAAACTCATTTTCAATAAATTGATCCAATCAATCCTCAATTAAACATACTTTAAGCATTCTAAATCATCCAATTTCATCAAACATGCTCAAAATCAAGTTTACCCAAATTTGTCATGCCCAAAATTTGGGGAAAAATGGATCCAACCAAATTTCATGAAATTGATCATGCACAACATCAATTCAACCTCATTCAAGCATACTATACTAAACAATTTAATCAATTGATACTCAAATTGAGTTTACCCAATTTTGTCAACTTTGGCCTACACAAAAAATTGGGGAAATTTGTTCCAAACACAATTTCTTCAAATTGATCTAATCAATCATTAAGTCCAACTCATTTAAGCATACTATAACAAACAATTTCATCAAAACATGCCCAAATTCGTTTTACCCAATTTTAACCCTAACTTTTTCATGCTTGTTCAAGGCTCAAGATACCATTGTATAGTTCCTAATTAGGTCCCAAGAATCATCCAAAACAAGCATAACATCGCATGAACACATCAAGGAATAATGGCGGAAACAAATACTCACAATGATTGGTTTGAGATGCAAAGAACACAAGTCTTTTTCTTGCTTCATCATGCTCGGTTTTCCCCTTTTTGAACTGCTGTTGGGCGCATTTTTGGGCTGTGAAAATCCTCCATTTTCGGCCATTGAAGACCTCCATTAAAGCTCCAAGCTTTGATATTCCAAGCTCACAAAATCACTTCCCTATCACCTTTGTATTCCTCCATGAGTGTGCTAGCACTTAGATCTTGCTACAAGATCAAAAGCTTCTCCATTTTGTGTGTGAAAACCAGAAAAATGGAGATGAAAATCGGTCACCATGACCGTGAGAAGAGAGAAGGTTTTTGGCTCCATTTTGCCTAAAACCGTATGCATTGCAAGAGAGAGAGAGAAACTTTTTCATTTTGTTATATATATATATTTACCAAGTAAATAATAAATAAAACATATATTACTTTTAATACAAAAGTCAAAAAGCAAGAAATAAATAATGTTATATTTCATTTCAAGCTTTTCACCAACTCAAATCAACTATTCACATCAAATCCATCCACTTTAATAAAGTGACAACATGTCATGTCACATCACTCAAAGTGACAAGTGACTTGACGATTGATGCGACTAGCGATTTGACGCTTGATGTGACTTGCGTGCCGAACTCGAATTCGAAATGCGAATGCGCTCGCAATCACTCTCGGGCTCGGGTTCGTTAATTCCAAATTAATGAATTTTCCGTCGCGTCGTAATTAAATGATTACGCCTACCGAATTCATTATTCACGTCGCTAACAAATTAATGCTAAATTAATTCGTTCGGCCGAATTAAAATCTAATTTCAATTCCGCGTCGAAATCTAATTTCGTTATAATATATCGAATATATTAATTTATCGATTAATTCCAAATTAATCGTTCTCTCTCTTTAACGATATTTTATCCGAGATAAAATATCTCCGTAATTAATCCTACATTAATTTTCTCTCTCATCGAATTAATCCCAGATTAATTAAAGTGCGAGTCATACGTCATCGGTGAATCTTCAGGAACCGACCCATGAGATCTCCGGATATGTTGGCAGTAAATACGGTCGTCGGACTATCCGAACACGTAAGTACCTCGTACTACGTTTATACCGATTTACAAGACAAGGTTGGCTTCTAGCAAAGCGCCATGCCTACCCAATTCTCCAGAAATATTCTTACAGGAATATATAGATCTGTATCAAGCGTAGTATACCATGTATTGTGTATATCGGCCCAGTATCGGATAGTCACGTACTAGGGCTGGGGCTGGATAAGTGTCTGCCCCGTCCGAAGCACATGTCGGATGTCTGGTAACTAGTCTCTATAATCAGATATTCATGACCTGGTCATAATATCATGATTGGATGCGCATCACTCAAGAGCACTAGTACCGTATCCTGCGTGACATCATCTCCACTATGACTGAAGTGATACTTCCGTCTTGACATCACACCCAATACACTACGACTCTCTGATAAACCCAGAAGTAGTGTACGCAGAACTGGTTAAAGCCCTGTACCACCAACACCAAAGTCTACCGATTATCGTAAGTATTAGTGGTGCAAGTCTCAGGTTAAGACCAAATACACCTACCCTGATGTCGGACTCCCATAGACACATAGTCATAATACCAATGGGATTCCGAGGGGTCTATCCAGAGCGAAGCTGTTTCCCGTACCATCGGTGAAACATAACCTCCTATCGCACTTGCATAAGTATCCAATACTTAAATATATGAGAACTATGTCGTTGTGCCCTCACAACGCGCACAAGTGCAATACTAGCCTATTCCGCATTATCGATGTCCTGTCTCGATAATACTACGACTAGGGATATTTAATGATTTATCCTACGTGGACTGATACTGTCTCATATCATTCTCCGTCCAGGAACAAATCATAGGGACCTCTCATCATTTATATATCTAAGGTGATCTAATCACAAATTATAAGAGTGCAATCTCCTTTGTCACATAGTTAATTTTTACAACAACATCATGATCTGTACAAATAGTGACGCTATGGGTCATATTATCCAACAAAGACACCAAACCATTACCTAGCATTAAAATGACTTTGATTAAACCCTCATTTCATCCACTATAGACACGGTCAATTAGAACATAAATCCAAACATTACAAAAGAAAATATTTCGGGGCCGATTCTCTATCCCCAGTGGAGTCGCCAGACTGTGGGAACACAGGAACTGGTCGACGCATGATTTCCTAGGCTCGCGGCCTAGTTGGGAGTATGGAGTAGCCCACGGGGGACTAAACCGGAGAATAATGGAGTCGCCACCCGGTGTGAACCGGGAAAATGAGATTTAAGGCCACACTCACCCCTCGCAATGGAAGACCTCAAACCGTTGGTTCAGAATGGTCCCTTACTTATTTCACTTGTAATGAAAGGATTCGTGTAATAATTTAATCAAGCTTAAGTAACACTTATTTCCAAGAGTATCATGCTTCTAAATTCACATGCACAAAAATAAAACTTACACCTAAATTTGCATATATTTCACATCTAAGATTGCATGCTTGAAAGTACATCAAAGTAGCAACGAACATACAACTTCATTGGCATATTGTATTCATGGAAACACAAGCACACACTAACCACACAAGCACACATAAAGGCGAATCAAATAATTGCGAACATGTGATTTCATAGACATATCATAAACAAATAGTCATTACATGTCCATGCACAATAAAAGAGTCAACTAAGTACATAATGCAAAAAAAAAAAAAAAAACTTAAGGATGCAATTAGGCATTAAAGTGAGCATGCTATGACGTGGTGCAAAAGAAGATAACTAATATGGACACAATGACACATGTGGGCACTTTTCCAAGTGGTACGTGGAATTGTATCCCAAGTACAGACCGCACTACCGTCCATTCGGAATCGGCTACGGAATTTATGTCTGGGTTTCCATCCGATATACCTTAAGAAATGATACTCAAATGCTATCATAACATTGATATATGAATTGTAATACGTTAAACCAATACAGGGATAGATGATGCAATCAATAGATGAAAGACACGGAAAATATCGTGGTAAAGGTAGCGTTTTAGGCTTTTCATCCCCCAAATGGAGAACCTTTTAATCCAACACAATAAGCCCATGCGCCTTTCATTACAATGCGTACAAAGATAAAGATAACTATATGAAATTTCGTATACCCGATTGAATACATCTTACATTCAACTGAGTATATATCAACCGACGCGGCAAAGCATCGTGGTAAAGGATTTTAACCCCTCCAAATAGAGGACCTTTAATCCGACTTACTAAGCCCATGCGCTCGATCGTATCATGCATACAAAAATAAAGACAATCATATCAAACTTAGTATGCCCGATTGAACATATCTTACATCCAACCGAACACACATCAACCGGCGCGGCAAAGCATCGTGGTAAAGGATTTTAACCCCTCCAAATAGGGGACCTTTAATCCGACTTACTAAGCCCATGCGCTCGATCGCATCATGCATACAAAAATAAAGACTATCATATCAAACTTAGTATGCCCGATTGAACATATCTTACATCCAACCGAACACACATCAACCGGCGTGGCAAAGCATCATGGTAAAGGATTTTAACCCCTCCAAATAGGGGACCTTTAATCCGACTTACTAAGCCCATGCGCTCGATCGTATCATGCATACAAAAATAAAGACAATCATATCAAACTTAGTATGCCCGATTGAACATATCTTACATCCAACCGAACACATATCAACCGGCGCGGCAAAACATCGTGGTAAAGGATTTTAACCCCTCCAAATAGGGGACCTTTGATCCGAGTTACTAAGCCCATGCGCTCGATCGCATCATGCATAAACAAGTAACATGCGGAATTCAAATGATGAAAAATAAATAAATCAAAGCAACATGAAACAAAAGAAGGTGTCGTTTACTCAAGCGGTACGTGGAGTTGTATCCCGAGTACAGATCATACTACCGTCCATTCGGAATC
Source organism: Zanthoxylum bungeanum (assembly GCA_019454045.1). Lineage (NCBI taxonomy): Eukaryota > Viridiplantae > Streptophyta > Magnoliopsida > Sapindales > Rutaceae > Zanthoxylum > Zanthoxylum bungeanum. The sequence continues at coordinate 35,097 of SKCR01040637.1, forward strand.
GGCTATGAAATTTATGTCTGGGTTTCCATCCGATATACCGCGATAGTTGACACATCTTTCATTTTATTCCAAAGCCACAATGACCGGCGTAAACACACACGTATAACGCAAGAGCACGTATCGTTCAAGTAGTATAAAAAATACGATCCCACGAGGACACTTAATATCTAATCTATTAATTTTATGAGGTCAAATGATTACTAATATCTAACAAGTTGATTGATTGATTTGAAATGGTGATGATTCTAAATTTAAAAACAAGTAAATAAAATTGTCGAAAATAGGTTTTAAGAAAAATTCAATATTAAAAAACTATCTAGGGTTGTGATTTCTTCCAATATCATTTTAAAGATGAAGTGGTTATCTTAAAGTTGGGTAATATATTGATTTATTAACCTGGAACATTAAATTATGTGTAAGCCTCTGTTGATGGTCAGACACAAATACCCAGTTTAACCCAATTGAACCATATGTCTATGTCAACCAAATTATCTGGATTCATTAAGTTTAAGTTCCAATTATGGCTACCCCCGCCCGACAGGTATATTCCTATCTTGTAAGGAAATCTATTAAAGGGTTATCTATCCTCAAGGAAGATCGTGCGCTATCATCAAGGAAGATCGTGGAAGATCCCTATGTCTAGTTCATTTAGATTTACCAGATCAATTTTATTAATGGCCAGTTAATGAAAAAGCATTAAGTTTAAGACTCAATAAATAAAACTTTATATTACCCAAGCTATAATCTAACCCTTATAAAACGGTGATATTGGATTTCATCACAACCCAGATAACTAATTTAGTTACAACACATAACTAGGGCTAGTAAAAACTTGAAAATAAAAGACATAAAGTAAAAATGCGGTAAAGTAAATACTGAAAAGTAAATTACAATAAAATAAAATGCTAAGATAAAAGGAATTACTTTTACTACTACTAATTTAGATATCTCCCACCAAATAATATATAAACTTGTGATTCTTTTTCCAAACAGCCATATAGGCGGTAACCTGATTAAGTCAAATTAAGTCCAACCAGCCATAAAGGCGGAACCAAAATTAAATTACCAACCGATTAATCTGGCGGTATCCTTATTAGTCAGGTTTAAATCAGATTAAAATGAATTACCAACCGACCAATCTGGCGGTATCATTTTTAAGTCAATATTTTAAATAGTAAATATATTATTTTAAGGGAGATTAATCTAAATAGTAACAGTAAAAGAATTACCTTTCACCCTAGCTAGGGGAGTACTCCTCATGGTAAATAAAAACTGTAAAAAGTAAAAATTAAATTACTATATTAACAAAACGTAATTAAAATTAATTACAAAACTAAAAAAAATAAAAATAAAAACTAAAACTAAAAAATCTAGAGAGAGAAACTCTCTCTTTAGATATATTATAAGAGAGAGAGTGGTGCATTCAATTCTGAAATCTCCAGCTCAATTTATAGGCCTCAGTAGGCTTCCACCGTCGCGACGCTAGGGTTCTCAGCGTCACTACGCCAGCTTTTGTCGATGTGGCAAGCTCTGATTCGCTGGTTTGAAGATTCTGGATAAGCTGATAAGGTGACACATGGCGCGGTGGTTGGGCTTCAATTATTGTGACACGTGGCGGCTTCTGATTGGTCGTTGAGATTCTTATCCGCCACGTGTCAGATAAGGATTAGATACTCAATTATTGATGCTGACGTGGCAATGACGTGGCGGTGACGTGGCGACGACGTGGCGACATGTGGGAAAGAGACTGTCGGCACCGTAGAATTGCGACACGTGTCACTTCCTGATTGGCTGATGATGATGTGGCACGACACGTGGCAATTTTGACTTGTTGACTTGCTGACGTGGCTGATGACATGGAGACACGTAGGATGACACGTGGCACACGTGGCGATGATGACTTCGACACTGTAGGATGCTGACACGTGGCACGGCGCATGTTAGCAGATCGGCTGTGATGGTGACATGTGGCACGGTGCATTTTAGCAAAGTCAAACTTTTCTCAGATTCTGATTTGTGGACCCGGCGCATGTTAGCACTATTCGGCGCATTTTAGACGTCGCGACGTGAAAGTCTTCAGCGTCGCGACGAGCTAAAGACCAAAATATCCCTGTTGACGCATTTTTGTCCGTTTTTGCCCCAAATTGCCTCCAATGCTTTCCAAACTTTATTATCTGTAAAATAACACAAAATACATCAAAACGTTCACAAAACTCGAGAAACTATACAAAATATTAGGTCAAATGAGTGGAATAAGTGATATAAATACCACTCATCTCATGACATACAATATTTCATAATACATGCATATTTATCTACTCAAGGGCCACAACATGCATTTCCACATAACAATCATGCGAACAATACTCAATAAATAATAAAAACACAACTGAAAACAAGTGTGAAAAATACCCTCAGGTCTAACCTTTTATGTCGACTTTCGGACTCGCGTTTCACGGCCGTCGGAAGGGGTATCGCTCCGCAACTCTTCCGGTTCACTGGTTTAGCGTCTTAGCTCACTGTTTTGTTGTTTTGCTTGCTGTTTTACCTCTGTTTTGCTGTTGTTTTTCCTGTATTCTCTGCTTACTGTTTCAGGTCTGTTCGGGGACTGTTTTGGCGATTTTGGAGGGCTGTTCGGGGGCAGTTTTTGTCACTGTTTAGAGCAGTTTCTGGACTATTTTTGGGTGTAGTTTTGGGACAGTTCTGGACTGTTTGATGCTGTGTGGCCGTGATGGGGCTGATTTTATGGTGGTCTTTAGGCGTGCGGAAGAGGCAGGTTTGTGAGGTGTGAAGCCAAGGGCGTGAGGGCAGTGGCTGCTGGTGAGGGTTTCGTTGCTTTGTGCGTTAGTGAGGCAGGTTTGTAAAGTGTATGGCTGCGTGAGGGGCTGGTCAATGAAGGCTAAAGTGTGGGCAGTAAGAGAGTGTTGATGGGTAAAGATAGTTTTGATGTATCAATGGCTAAGGTGACGTGCGCATGCAGTAGGGTTCAGTGCGTGATGACTGTGTTGGATGAGTGTGTGCGTGAGGGTTTGTGTACGTGAGAGCAATGTGGCTGCGTGAAGGGGTTGAGGCTATGTGTGCAATTTGTGGTTTCGTGGGCTTGTCTGAAGGTGTCTGAAGAGAGTGTGGTTGTGCGTGAGTTGGCCTTATTTGTGAAGGGCGTCAGTTGCTTGCTTCACGTGAATGGTTTTTGGTTACGTGATCAGAGGGTAGGGTTTAATTTTGTGTTATTTTTTTTTGGTTCTTGCCATGAGTTTTGAGTGATGAGAGAGGAGCCTAGGGTTTAGTTTGTGTTTGTGTGGTAATTGGCCGTGTGAGAGAGTGTCAATGAGAGAATGATGGCTTGGAAAAGTGTATTTATATAGAGAATGTCTAGGGCTTCTCTTTGTCTCACAAGGAAAGGGATTTGATTTGGTGTCTAAGAAGGAAAGCAATGGATTGAGGGGGGACAAATTTGGTTCAAAATAGGAAGTCAATATCTTTAAATTGGTTATGAGTGATTTAATTAGGCATGATATTTGTTGATTGATTTTAATTAGGCATGCAATTCTTTAATTTGTTAAGTATTTTTATTATTTTGGTAGGTGATTATTTAGATTTTATTTGTTTTTATTAATTTGGTATATGACTTAATTAATTATTCTATTTAATTTGGTATATTATTTAATTAATATTTAATTTGTTTATTTAATTTGAATTGGAATTATTTAATTGGATTTAATTTGTGAATTTATTTTAATTAAGATTTCAATTTAATTTCATTTCAATTTAATTGGTTTTGAATTAAAATTTGTGACATGTGTTTTAAATATTTTAATTATTTTAATTTGTGACATACATTAATTATTTCTTTGGATTGGGCTTGACTAAGGTTAAGTGATTGCAGGGTTTTGGGCCGAGAATAAATTTTAAAATGGAACACCAACAAGTAACCTGAAGCTAAACCAGCGAACTTAATCCGACTATGAGTCAATTCTTAATCCGACGTCCGTTTCCCGCGGCTTCCGCGACTTAAAAGGTAGTGCCTCCAACTGAGGCTCATCATCGGGTTTCACATGCAAAAATACAATGCCTACAAATATATTGCTCTCCTCGAGACAATCTTAACAGCGAAACATATTTTCGTCCTCAACGAATGCTTTGTCTCAAAACCAGAGAACCTTCAAAGTACTTGATACACTCAACTCCGATCGTTGAATAGGTGATTTGAACTGGACTCCTAGTGTGTGTGTGTGTGCTAAGGCTCTTTCGCAGCTTGTTCCTTAAGTGGGCCAACTCGATGATTTTGCTTCGAGAATCGAACCATGGGTCTAACCAACCTGGATGTCTTAATAACGTTTGTGATTACTTCAGCGTAACTCAACATGATATGGTCTTCGTCTTTTTTCTTTTGTCTCTTTCTTTTCATTTTGAATTTCTCTCTTTTTTATTTCTTTTTTTTTCTATTCTTTTTCTGACACACCTACCCTTTAAGGTAGCATTTTCCTCATAGTGGTCCTAATACTCGCCCATGGGTAGCTTCACGCTTATCGGTTATAAGTGGTCTATTTTTTCTTTTCTTTTTTATTTCAGAGACTTTTTCTTTATATTCAACCATATCATATATCATAGCATCAGTAAACCAGGGTGGACTTCCAAGTAAATGGTCATTCACTAATCCATCATCTCTTCAACTAGTCACCTTGCCAACCACTCAGGGCTTCTACGCTGAGATCCCGCATCAAGTGCTCGTGAGTCTAACTGAGATCAATCCATTCAGAATACCGGACGAGAGCACGTCTCGCACTTATCATTTCTAGGGTTTCTCCCTACAGCATACAATGTCATCACCGGACACATGTCTAACTATCAAAGACTTCTCTCTCTCATTTATTTTTTATTTTTTATTTTTTTTTTTTATATTTTTTTTTTCAACAATTAAACTAGAGTACAAACTTTCAAATATTTCATGTCTGTAATACCTGGTCAGTAGGAAACATACTGATTAAGATCAATGTCCAATCAGCGCTTCTTGCCACGATCACCATCTGTCCCGTCCAATTGGAGAGGATAGGGTCGAGCTTCGGTTCAAAAGCTAGGATCTGATCAATCAACTCTTCGGCCTTTGTTGCAGTCAAGAAAATATCTTCGACAGATTTGGTGATGAATTCATGTTTTTTGGCTTCCGCGAGAAATACAAACAGAAAATCGAAGAAATGCTCAATGTTGAGTATCCCAATGGGCTTCCGATGAATGTTTAAATGTGCCCATGATGCTACCGTGAATATTTCTTCAAGGGTACCAAGTCCACTTGGAAACGCAATAAACGCATCCGCATTATTGATCATTTCATAGAGTCATTCAGACATACTTGATACGATGCGTTCATCTCCATTTGTTGGTTCAATTAACTATTCGTCCGCCAAAGGTCTTAAGATGATTCCCAAAACATGACCGCCACCATCCTGAACGGCTTTTGAAATGCTTCCCATTATCCCAAGATTTCCACCGCCATATACTAGGTGTATATTCTTCTCAGCCATGACTCGCCCCAATTCCTTCGCAGCCTCAATGAATTCTGGTTATTACCAGTGTTGGATCCACAGAAAACACAAATTCGCTTCGCTGCTGTGAATTCGCTGCTGTGAAGTTGCTTCCATTTTCTTTCTCTTACTTGGATGTATATCTGGATGTGTGAGGAGAGAAATGTTAAGCTGAATTTATAGAACCTAAAAAAAGGGGTGAGTAATAATTGCACTATATCTTCCACAGAATATCTCACAAGAACGATTGTTAGCTAAACCATAAAAGAAGTCGTGAGAGGTCAAAAAGTCTTGGATCCTGTCTACGAAAATAAAAGAAAACAACACAAAGAAGTCGTGAAATGTCAAAAGGTTTTGGATCCTGTCTACGAAAATAAAGAAAATACCAAAAGAAGTCATGAAATGTCAAAAGGTCTTGGATCCTGTCTACGAAATAAAAGAAAAACAACAAAAGAAGCCGTGAATGAAATGTCAAAAGCCTTGGATTCTGTCTACGGAAATAAAAGAAAACACACAAAAAAAAGCAATAATTAAGGCAACAGAATTGTGTACTCAATACGCCACTCGCTTGGTATAAATTCATTAGGATGCATCTCAAGAATTCTTTCTTTACTCAGCCACCACTAATGAATTAGCTCCCATCTTTGTGATTGCCTAAACACCATTCCTTCCGTCTTAAAATGCTCCGTCTGTGCTTTTACCTACAAAAATAACACACAAAATTAAAACTTCTACAACATGTATACACACAAACATGAAAACAAAATTGCAACAAAGTGCATGGGTTGCCTCCCTGCTAGCATTTAAATTCATCGTCTTCAGCCAGACATGACCAAAATCCACCTGTCAAGGTGGCTTCAATGTCGTCCTCGGTTGCTTGTGACCTTTTGATCTTTGCCACTTTCTCTTTTTTCTTTTTTAAAACCTGCGAATACAAAACAACAGAATAAGACGTGTGCATGTAATGTATACGTATACATGTGTGGAGATACTCCCTGTTCTTGATGGGTGAGACCCTCATTGTGCTCCTTGGCGCCATGTGTTTCCTCCTGCTAGTTCTTCCTTTCTGTTTTAAAACCTGTAAACATAGGACAAACACAGAATTGCAAGTACGTTACGTGTATGCATGCATGGATATGTTTCCTATCCCGTTGGGCTAGGCCTTCCGCCAATTCCCTTGGTGACTGCTCAGTCTTCTTTCCTTCAAGCAAAATATAGCTGCAATCTGTCCCTGTTATTGGCTATACGGAATGCGGCCAAATTGACCACAACATTGGTCAAAACTTGTAATATCTCAATAATTTCGATTACTTTGGTCTCCAATTGATCCAGGCGGGATCCCTCGTTGGCTGACTCGCTCATGTTGGCTGATGGTCTTTCGACAAGTCTTCTTTATTCCCTAACCCAACGGGTATCTATGATGGCTTTTAAACACAAGGGTTAGCAATGCGTGTATGCATGAGATGCATGAGTTGCGTGTGATGCGGAAAATACATATATAAGTTGGCCTATCATCATTTTAAAGCATTCAATCACATCATTGCGTGGTGCAAACTTGTCCCAGTTGAAAAGGCCCAACAAGTTTATATTTTTGCGATAACATGGCTAAACGACTTCAAATAATAAGAGGCCTAAACAAAAATGGCCATCGGTATTTTAGAAGCT
>SKCR01040638.1:0-42324 GCA_019454045.1 Zanthoxylum bungeanum
ACGAATCTAGTTTATTGGGCAAAGTGCCCTAAACACTATTTACTTGGTAAAAGTGTAAATGCCACTGATCTGTTAGCCCTAGTTCATAGTGAGGCAAGTGGGCCCATGTCTAGCTAGGCTAGAGATGGAGATGAATATTTCGTGACCTATACAGATGTGGCATCGCATTATGGTTATGTGTTTCTTTTGAAGAACACAAATCGGAAACTTTTAAGTTTCGACAGAAATAGACAACAGATCGGCTAAAGTATAAACCGTCACGGTGAGACCGTAATGGAATACTTAAGCAATAAGTTTCTAATATACTTGAAAGAGTAAAGTATTCTTTCAAAGAGGACTTCCCCCGGAACACGTCATTCTGACGGTGTGTCCGAACAGAGTAACCGAATCTTATTGGACATGATAAGGTTAATCATGAGTCGCTCTGGGCTACCATTTCCTTCAATGGATAACCTTTAAACAGTGCAAGAACTTATTTAGAATTAGGTTCCATTAAAATCTGTTTGACAGATATCATATTAGATATGAACGGGAAAGAAACCGGGTTTCACATTCCTGATAATTTGGGTGTGCTAGGCATATGTTTGGATGATACCAAACTAGAACCCAAATTGGATAAGTTCCAATTGTAGGTTATCCTAGGGATACCATAAGTATTGTACTTATACATCTCACTAGAGAACAATTAGATTGTTGCTCACCATGCGGATTTCCTAAGAGGAATACCGATATGCAGTGGTAAGTGGGAGGATAGTAAAACTCGATGAAAATCGGAGTAATACTGTTCAAGGCACAGATTCCTAATGGAACACAAATAGTTCATCAAGGATGAAACTATTACGATTAATCTTCGTATACACAAGAACCGCATATGTCAGAGAGAGTCAGAAAACAACCTTGGGTATGGGTTTCTGATCTCACCTCGTAAAGATGTCTATCTTTTTAGGTATACCAGCTGACTATGTATGAGGAAGTGATACAAGGTATCGACTCCCTATTATGGCAAAGTGCCATGAGTCCGAAATGGATTGCATTTATATCAACATGTTTAGAACTAGTTGATGTACCGCAAGGCATTGTGCCTATTGGTACTGTATAAGTCTTCAAGGAAGACATACATGGAGGGAAACATACCAACGTATAAAGCTAGGCTTTTAGCGGAAAGGTATCGTTATCAACATTGTGTTGATTGCGATTCAACCTTTTACCTGTTGCCATGGTAAATCCATTTGGATAATGCTTGCTAAAGCTGCGTGTTTCATTTATGAAATATGTCAGCTTACGGGAAAATCACTTTCCTGAAAAGGAAACCTTTTGGAGGATGTATAAAACATCATGTCGGTTTTGTCGTACCAAAACTAGCAAACAAGGTTTGCGGGTTATTCGATCCATGTTTGGATTGAAGCAAGCATAGGTTCTTGGAATTACCGTTTTTAATGTAATCATAATAGTTTATGATTTAATTCAAAATGAAATGATTCTTGTGTATATAATGAGGTTAGTGGGAGCGCACTGCCAATTGATGTCCTATAAATAATGATAATACATCATTCTTGGAAATGATATTCCCATAAAATAATAATCGGTGAAAGCGTGACTTTCGAAAACTCTCCGTGAAATCGTACATTGAAAATGTACACTACCTAGGTGTCTCATATGCTTTAAGCATATGGATTCACAAACAGGACAATCCGAGTGATAGTCACTGGATTGAAGTTAAGAACATCCGTTAGTATCTGAGAGAACTAAGGATGTTGTCTTAGTCTATGAAGATGGAGAACTTGAAGTGACTAGGATCACTGTAGCAAGTTTCCTAACCGATAAAACGACTTTAAGTAACAAACGATACTACAAAGTTTGAATAACGGAACAGTGAGCTGGAAATCTTCCAAGCAAGATACTGTTACCGAATAAACAACAAATACGGGTTATTGCTGCAGCTGAGGCGGTAATAGAAGCTATTTGGGTCGAAAACAAATCTAATTAGATTAGATATAGTTATGTTAGCAGCTGAGTTAGGCGTCAGCACAGGCTAAAGAATTAATGGTCTCATCAAAGATCCAGATATATATATACTTCGATATTCATCTGATTCGTTCGGATCATACATCATGACGATGTGATGATCGAATAAATCGCATCAGGTGATAATCATGCAAATCCGCTGACGAAAGCATTTCTCAGCAGTTTAAGCTAACCGTACATAGTTCGGGTGTCAAGCACTCGAGAGACTGGCTATAGGCCAATTGGAGATTGTTGGACAATTATGACCCATAGCGTCACTATTTGTACAGATCATAGTGTTGTTGTACAAATTAACTATGTGACAAAGGAGATTGCACCTTATCATTTGTGATTAGATCACCTAGATGTATAAATGATAAGAGGTCCCTATGATTTGTTCCTGGACGGAGAATGATATGAGACAATATCAGTCCACGAAGGATAAATCATTAAATATCCCTAGTCAGAGTATTATCGAGATTGGACATCGATAAATACGTAAAAGACTAGTATTACACTTGTGCCCATTGTGAGGGCACAAATGGCATAATTCTCATATATTTGGGTATAGGATACTCATGCAAGTGCAATAGGAGGTTGTGTTTTACTGATGGTACGGGAAACAGCTTCGCTCTGGATAAGACCCCATCGGAATTCCATTGGTAGTATGACTATGTGTCTATGGGAGTCCGAAATCAGGGTAGGTGTATTTGGTCTTAACCTTAGACTTGCACCGCTAATACATACCACAATCAATATACTTTGGTTGAGGTCGTCCAAGGCCTAGCACGTGATCATTCGATACTTGACAGAAATACGCAATACTACGGTATACTACGCTTGATACAGATCATTTATTCCTGTAAGGATATTTCCGGAGAATTGGGTAGGCATGGCGTTTTGCTAGAGGCCAACCTTGTCTTGTAAATCGGTATAATCGCAGTACGAGGTACTTACGTGTTCGGATAGTCCGACGACCAAATTTACTGCCAACATATCCGGGGATCTCATTGGTCGCTTCCCAAAGATTCACCGATGACGTATAACTCGCACTCTAAATTAATCTGGGATTAATTACAGAGATATTTTATCTGGGATAAAAAATCAATTAAAAGAGAGATAACGATTAATTTGGAATTAATCGATTAATTAATATATTTGATATATTAAACGAAATTGGATTTCGACGCGGAATTAAAATTAGATTTTAATTCGGGCGAACAAATTAATTTAGAATTAATTTCGTTAGCGACGTGAATAGTGATTTGCTAGGCGTAATCATTTAATTACGACTCAACGGAAAATTCGTTAATTTGGAATTAGCGAACCCGAGCCTGAGATTGTTTGCTAGCGCATTCGTATTTCGAATTCGAGTGCGGCACACAAGTCAAATCAAGCGTCAAATCGCTAGTCGCATCAAGCGTCAAATCACATGTCACTTTGAGTGATGTGACACTTGATTGATTGATGTGATTTAGTGATGGTAGTTGTTAGGGTTGTTGAAATGCATTTACCATTTGACTTTTTGAAAGCCAACTAAATGGTAAATCATTAATTTATTTTTGGAAAATATATAAGTGTTTGTTTTACACTTTTCAACCTAACTCAACACAATTTCTCCTTACCTCTTTCTCTCCATTTCACTGACCGGCGTAAACACACACGTATAACGCAAGCGCACGTATCGTTCAAGTAGTATAAAAATATCGATCCCACGAGGACTTAATTCCTACTATTGTTATTAATTATTGAATCTATTTATTTACAGATATCTAATCAAATGAAGAAGAGAATGATTGTTTGATTGGTTGAAAGTGGTTTTACAAAATAAATAAATAAATAAAAAGACAAAAGAAAATATTAAGGAAAATAACAAAAGACACAAAATCTAGGGTCGTGAATCATTCTAATATCATTTAAAAGATGAAGTGGTTATTTTATGTTTGTGTAAAAATCAGTTTACTAACCTGGAACACTAAATTATGCAAAAGCCTATGTCGATGGTCAGACGCAAATACCCAGTTTAACCCAATTGAACCATATGTCTATGTCAACCAAATTATCTGGATTCATTAAGTTTAAGTTCCAATTATGGCTACCCCCGCCACAGGTATATTCCTATCCTGTAAGGAAATCTATTAAAGGGTTATCTATCCTCAAGGAAGATCGTGGGCTATTAAATCTAAGGCTGAAACCTAAAATCCCTATGTCTAGTTCATTTTAGATTTACCACATCAATCTTATTGGTGATCAGACAACAAGAAGCATTAAGCTTAAGATTTAATAAGTAAACCTTTAAATTACCCAAACTATAAAATACCCCTTGTAAACCGTTGATATTAGAATTCATCACAACCCCAGATAACTAACACATAACTAGGGCTAGTAACAACTTAAAAGTAAAAGACATAAAGTAAAAATACTGAAAAGTAAAAGACATAAAGTAAAACTGAAAAGTAAAATAAAATAAAATGCTAAGGTAAAAGGAATTACTTCCTCATGAATAGTAAAAACTGTAAAAAGAAAAAAGTAAAAAAAAAAAATTAAAAATTAAATTACTATTATACAAAAAGTAATTAAAATTATTATAAAACTAAAAACTAAAAAATAAAAAAAACTAAAAACTAAAGAATCTAGAGAGAGAAGCTCTCTCTTTAGAAGGAATTGAAGAGAGAGGAAGGTGCACGGATTCTGAAATTCGCGCGGTATTTATAGAAATTTTTGGTTCCAGCGCGCGTCGCGACGCCAGGTCTTCAGCGTCGCGACGCCGGATTTGTCGACGTGGCACGTTCTGGTTCGCTGGTTTGAAGATTCTAGATAAGATGATAAGGTGACACGTGGCAGAGTGGTTGGGCTTCAATTATTGTGACACGTGGCGGCTTCTGATTGATCGCTGAGATTCTTATCCGCCACGTGTCAGATAAGGATAGGATACTCAATTATTGATGCTGACGTGGCGCTGACGTGGCTTGCAATTGTCGGCACAATAGATTGCGACACGTGGCGACACGTGTCACGCTGTGATTGGCTGATGCTGACGTGGCAAGTTGACTTCTTTGACCTTGTGACGTGGCGGATGATGTGGCGTGACACATGGCGATGTTGACTTTTTGACCGATGACATGGCTGATGACAAGGCGACACGTGTCAAGTCTGAGTATCGGCAGCATATGATGTTGACACGTGTCACGGCGCACGTTAGCAAATTGATGTGATGGTGACACGTGGCACGGCGCATTTTAGCAAAGTCAAACTTTTCTCAGATTCAGATTTGTTGACCCGGCGCACGTTAGCAGATTCGGCACATGTTGGGCGTCGCGACGCGGAAGGTCTGGGCGGCGCGACGCTGGAATTACCAAAATGCCCTTTTTCGCCATTTTCACTTTTTACTCCAAATCACCTCCAGAATGTCCTGAAACTTTATTTATCTACAAAATAACACAAAACATATCAAAACGTTCACAAAACTCAAGAAACTATACAAAATATTAGATTAAATGAGTGGGAAATAGTGATATAAATATCACTCATCACACCCCCAAACCTAACATTTTGCTAGTCCTCGAGCAAAATACAGAATAAAATAACATAATAAAATTTAACTAAGCCATTTTCGTAGGGATCACGGTTGCATTTAGCATATGCAACAAGCCTTTAAACCCCTAGGTGTCCCTAGTGGACGAGTTGTAGTCTCGTGAGGGTTTACAGCAATGATACCCACAAACATTTTACAAAAGTAAAAAGTTAGTTAAAACTAATGCACACAAAAGCAAAAAGACAAGCGAAAAGAGAATAAAGAAGTTAGTAACTAATCAGGTGAAACTTCTACTACAAGTTACTAGTTGTTTTGTTTTATTCTAAATTACTGAATAAGTAAATTCTCCGATTATTTTTACCATTCTCCATATAAAACGCCAACAAAATATTAATCAACTCATTTTTTCCCACAACAGTCATAAGTGCAGTTGATAGAGAGTAATATTTTTGTCCTAAAGTTCTATCAGATTTCACACCTTTTTGTAGCAATGGAATAATTTTTCTGATTTTATCTTTGATTTTTCTGAATTTTGACTTTTTATTTTATTACAATACCTTCCGTCTATGTAGCGAGCTTTGGGTCGGTGGCTCCCAAACCAGTTGGCTTTAGGGCACCAGGTGTTAAGACACCCCTACGAACTTAATTACTCAGACTTCAGATATGAATATATTTTTTTTTGTAGCATCTTCGATCCATGTAACGAGCTTTGGGCCAATGACTCCCAAACCAGTTGGTTTTAGGGCACTAGGTGTTAAAACACCCTTACAGACTTAATAACCCGGATCTTAGATACTTTATTTTTTTTTTTATTCCATAACTATTTATAGATGCTTCCTCCAATTAAACTAGAGCACGGAATATTACAAACTTTTCAATTACAGCTCATGTCTGTATGTTACTATATATGTTGATAATATCTTTTAACTGAACATATGAAGATTCCTTTTAGTCCGTATTATGGAGAATTCACAAATTAAATAATTTAAAATGAAATAAACAAAAATTAACTTATTTCGAAATAAATGGATTGAAATACGTCTCAAGAGTGGAAACTCCTTACTCGGCTATTTCTTACCAATTTCACCTTTTTAGTTAAAATAAAAACACAAAAATGCAAAATATTTTTGTAATTTTTGAAAATTTTACAATTTTTTTTTTTGTATTTTTCGAAAAATTTTGGACTAAAAATAAAAATAACAATACAAACAAGTACTATTAACTATACCTCACCCCCAAACCTAAATGAGACATTGTCCCCAATGTCTTAAACAGTAGAAGAAGAGTTTAGAAAATCGTACCTGATTAGTTGAACTACCGGAAATTAAAGGTTAAGATCCAGATTAATCCTACGCTTCTTACCACGATCATCCTCGGACCATTTTATCTTTGAAGTGATAGGGTCAACTTGTGGTTCAAAGGCTACGAGTTGGTCAATTAGATCCGGTGCAGTTCTGGCACTAAAGAGGAGTTCTTTCATAGGTTTCGACACGAACCCATTTCTCCGAGCATCATCCAGAAACACACAAAGAAAATCATAAAATCCATCAACGTTGTACAGCCAATTGGTTTCTGGTGTTTGTTCAGGTTCGCCCAAGATAGTACTATAAAAATTTCCTCCAATGTACCCAAGCCACCTGGCAAAGCAATAAAAGCATCAGAACGGTTAATCATTTCTACCAATCGTTCAGACATACCTGGCACGATCAGTTCCTCTCCGTTTGATGATCCAATAAGATTCGCTTCTGCCAAGGGTTTTGGGACAATTCCCAAAACATGACTGCCTCCTTCCTGTACGGCCTTTGAAACAATCCCCATTAATCCAAGATTACCTCCGCCATATATTAGGTGCATATTCCTTGCTGCTAAGACTCGACCCAATTCCTGTGCTGCTTCTATGTATTGTGGTTTAGTACCAATTGTACTACCGCAAAACACACAGATGTTTTCAACTCGTCTTCTTGAAGTGGCTTCCATTTTTTTTTTTTTTTTATGTATTACTTTCTCAACTATGGATGCCTACAAAAGTGCAATGACGGGCTGAATTTATAGTACCTGAAAGGGGTGAATACAATAATAGCACAAGTTTCTTCCAGAGGACGATTGTTAGCTAAACAACAAAAGAAATCGTGAAAGGTCAAAAAGTCTGGATCCTATCTACGAAAATAAAGATAATTACAAAAGAAAAGCGAATCAAAGCAATAATTAAGGCAACGGAATTGTGTATGCAATACGCCACTCGCATAGTATAAATTCATTAGGATGTGTCTCAAGATTTCATTCCTTATTCAGCCATTGCTAATGAATTGTTTCTCATCTTTGATTGCGAAACACAATTCCTTCTGTCTTAAAATGCTTCGTTTGTGCTTTCCCCTACAAAAATAACACACAAAATTAAAAAATTCACACTATGTATACACAAAAGAATTTAGAAGATAATACCTGGTCAGCTGAAAGTTTACAGGAAAAATTACCGATAGGAAAAATTTATGTCCAATTTTTTTACCACGATCGATAATTGACTATTTTTTAGTGAAAATTTCGACAGAGTCTCCTCTAAAAACTTAAAATCTCCCCAAATTCATCCTAAAACTAACACTTCAAAAATCACCACAATGTCAAACTTCGCCCCCAATTCTACAAAATTCCATCGATCTGACTCAGAATTCAGCCAGTTATTCACTGCTAAACTTCCAAATTCACAATCCTCCAATTTCAACAAAATCAACCACAAACTCATTCAATTTTCGATTATCCCCCTTTTTCTGCCAAAATTTCAAAACCTGTACCATTCAATTTCAAAATTAACCACACAAATTATCCACAAAAATCAGATCTGATTATGGAAGGTTTTGATCGTGGGTTTGGTGACTGTCTTGGTGATTCACGGTGTGGGTATCTCGGCTTTGGTCGGTTTTGGCAGTGGCGTGGCTGGTGGATCTCGGCTCGGCAGTGATGACTTGCTCACGGCAATGATGGCTCTTGGTGGGTTGGCTTGCGGTGGTCGAGGGTGGTGGATGGTTGTTTGACACGGTTCGGTTTCGGTTTGTTCTTGGCTCGGCGAAGGTTGCGGTTGTGGTCAGTTTGGATCTCGGTTTGATGGTGGCTGGTGAGCTTGGTTGGATCTTGCGTGATGGGTGGTTTGGCTATGGTGGATCTCGGTTTTGAGGTGATGATTGGTGGTTGGTGGTGATGATTCGGCTTCTGGTCTCTTTGTTGGTTTGACTCCGTGGCTGTTCATAGAAGAAGAAGATGAATGAAATCTGTCTTGGTGGCTGCCCATTTTTAGACCTGTAAACAAACAATGTCGCGACGCTGAAATTGGGCGTGCGTCGCGGACTCTCGGTAATTTTTAGGGATTTTTTTTTTTTTTTTTTGGCAAAACCATGTCTTGCGACAGATAAATCCATAGGGACGCGTCCCAAAAGCTGACTTCTTACTCGGCCGTCTTTTCTGGATTGACTTTGTATCTTCTTGATTTTGTCAAATTTTTATTTTGTAAAAATCCCGCTTGCACTGGCTTGCTTTGTCCTGATAAATTCCATTTTAAATTTTTCCTGCAAAACTCACACACAATTAAAAAGTTCACACACAAAAATAAATTATAACAAATTGCATGGGTTGCCTCCCTGCTAGCGCTAAATTTTCGTCTTCAGCCAGACGTGACTGAAATTCATCTGTTAAAGAGGTTTCAGTGTCGTTTTGGATGTCCGATTAAAGACAATCCCGTGAGCGTTGCTTTTGAAGGGTCTCTTCCAACGGTAAAGTGGCAAAAAGAGTTTTGTCTTATTTAGTGCTCATGCTACCTTTTTGCTCCTTGTTGTTCCAGTGGTTCCTGCAAAGAAAGAAAGAAAATCAGGAGGTCTTATATGGTGCTTGACTTGGAATGGAAGTTCCATTCTGTCAAGTTTCTGAGTGATATCTTTGATTTGTACTCCCCAAAACAGCGATGTTTCTCCTGAATGCTCTGGATCTTTATTAAGGTCAGACATTTGCTCCTCTATTTGCTCTGCTTCTTGCTCCACCTTTTCTTCACAGATGAATTGTAAAATTTTTGTATTCAGCTCTTCATCTGTCATCTGTGAAATACATGCTTCAAAATTGTCAACCAGAGGATGTAATGATGTTTCTGACATTAGGTCTTCATCCTCTGATATGACTGGAATTGATAGTTCAGATAGATCTTCTTCAAACATCATGGTAAAGCATGCTCCAAGATCTTCATTTTGAGGATTGAAAGTTTGATCCTCCGTTGTTGGTGCAGTTGGTACAAATAGATCAGCTTCATCCTTGTCAGAATCTGAATAATAAAAGTCAAATTGAGACTTTACCGGTTCGGGTTCCTGAACTGATACCTCTGGTTGTTGATACTGCTCAGCCTCCTCCTTTGTTGAAGTGTCTTTGTGGATTTCTTGGTACTTGAAGGCTTCATCAGTGTCATCTGAAACTGGTTCTTGAGGTATGTAGTTCTGGTTTTCTGTTAATTGTCTCATTTGATCTGTCATCCTCTGAATGAATTCTGATTGTCTCTGAATACTTTCAAGTTGCTTCAGGCTTGTTTCAAGCATTGTATCCAACTTTTCGTCTCGTTTCTTGGAAACATTTTTGAGCATATCAATCAATTGTTCTTCCTCTGATGGTTCTGGTTTTTGTTGAGGATAGTAGGTGGATGGTGGATAAGATGGAAAGTATGCTGGTTCTGGCATCCAGTGATAATTGTTGGGCTGGACAACAGGCCTCAGAAAACCGGACTGTTGCTCCCAGATGTGGGGTGTATCTTCTTGTAAAGCTCGTAATCTTTCAATCTCCCAGTAGTGTTCCATTTTTAAATCACCTGAAAATACAATAAAAAAATAAAAATTACAGATAAAGATAAAGAAAATTAGATACAAGTAAATTGGATAGCTTCAAAATTAATAACTCAAGAAATATAAGTCCCCGGCAACGGCGCCAAAAACTTGACCGGCGTAACACACACACGTATAACGCAAGCGCACGTATCGTTCAAGTAGTATAAAAATATCGATCCCACGAGGACTTAATTCCTACTATTGTTATTAATTATTGAATCTATTATTTACAGATATCTAATCAAATGAAGAAGAGAATGATTGTTTGATTGTTGGGTGAAAGTGGTTTTACAAAATAAATAAATAAAAAAAGACAAAAGAAAATACTAAGGAAAATAACAAAAGACACACAAGATCTAGGGTCATGAATCATTCTAATATCATTTAAAAGATGAAGTGGTTATTTTATGTTTGTGTAATAAATCAGTTTACTAACCTGGAACACTAAATTATGCAAAAGCCTCTCTCGATGGTCAGACGCAAATACCCAGTTTAACCCAATTGAACCATATGTCTATGTCAACCAAATTATCTGGATTCATTAAGTTTAAGTTCCAATTATGCACCCCCGCCCGACAGGTATATTCCTATCCTGTAAGGAAATCTATTAAAGGGTTATCTATCCTCAAGGAAGATCGTGGGCTATTAAATCTAAGGCTGAAACCTAAAATCCCTATGTCTAGTTCATTTTAGATTTACCACATCAATCTTATTGGTGATCAGACAACAAGAAGCATTAAGCTTAAGATTTAATAAGTAAACCTTTAAATTACCCAAACTATAAAATAACCCCTTATAAACCGGTGATATTAGAATTCATCACAACCCCAGATAACTAACACATAACTAGGGCTAGTAACAACTTAAAAGTAAAAGACATAAGTAAAAATACTGAAAAGTAAAAGACATAAAGTAAAACTGAAAAGTAAAATAAAATAAAATGCTAAGGTAAAAGGAATTACTTCCTCATGAATAGTAAAAACTGTAAAAAGTAAAAAGTAAAAAGTAAAAAGTAAAAATTAAATTACTATTATTACAAAAAGTAATTAAAATTATATAAAACTAAAAACTAAAAAATAAAAAAAACTAAAAACTAAAGAATCTAGAGAGAGAAGCTCTCTCTTTAGAAGGAATTGAAGAGAGAGGAAGTGTGCACGGAATTCTGAAATTCGCGCGGTATTTATAGAAATTTTTGGTTCCAGCGTCGCGACGCCGGATTTGTCGACGTGGCACGTTCTGGTTCGCTGGTTTGAAGATTCTGGATAAGATGATAAGGTGACACGTGGCAGAGTGGTTGGGCTTCAATTATTGTGACACGTGGCGGCTTCTGATTGGTCGCTGAGATTCTTATCCGCCACGTGTCAGATAAGGATATGATACTCAATTATTGATGCCTGACGTGGCGGTGACGTGGCGGTGACGCGTGTTGCAATTGTCGGCACAATAGGATTGCGACACGTGGCGACACGTGTCACGCTGTGATTGGCTGATGCTGACGTGGCAAGTTGACTTCGTTGACCTTGTGACGTGGCGGATGATGTGGCGTGACACATGGCGATGTTGACTTTTTGACCGATGACATGGCTGATGACAAGGCGACACATGTCAAGTCTGAGTGTCGGCAGCATATGATGTTGACACGTGTCACGGCGCACGTTAGCAAATTGATGTGATGGTGACACGTGGCACGGCGCATTTTAGCAAAGTCAAACTTTTCTCAGATTCAGATTTGTTGACCCGGCGCACGTTAGCAGATTCGGCGCATGCTGGGCGTCGCGACGCGGAAGGTCTGGGCGGCGCGACGCTGGAAATTACCAAAATGCCCTTTTTCGCCAATTTTCACTTTTTTACTCCAAATCACCTCCAGAATGTCCTGAAACTTTATTTATCTACAAAATAACACAAAACATATCAAAACGTTCATAAAACTCAAGAAACTATACAAAATATTAGATTAAATGAGTGGGAAATAGTGATATAAATATCACTCATCATTCACACGCCCAAGGGGCTTAAAAGTTTACTAGTTTTGCTACTGAAACCGTGAGCTGTGAAGGAAGCATAGAGTGTGATTTTGTGGCAAAATCACAAGTGCTAGCACACTTACGAGACATGCGAAGGTGATAGGGAAGTCCACCTATGAGCCGGGAACCGTTCGACGAAGCTTGGAGCTTGATGAATGACCCAAACGAAGGCCAAACCAGTGAGCAAAACTACTCACTGTCGAATACAGTGAAGGAGGCAGAATTTTGTTTTTGATGTCTCCGCGTCGCTCAACCGATCGATGTAAGTATTCCGCAAACTTCACGATGTGTATTCGCACTTGATTCATGCTTATAATCGATCTTGGGACCTTAATAGAAACCAACAGTTGGACTATAGCAATCAAGATAACATAAAGATTAGTGTTTAAAACATAATCCTGGGAGAAAATGTCATTAAACGGCTTTAATTTTTAGATTGGGAATAGAACCTCAGGATAGTCCTGGGAACTGAGAAGTTATTTTATTTGATAGAATGACATCTCGGGCCTAAGCCTGGAGTTTAGCAAATAGTAGAACATGATATTTGGAATATTAATGTGATGATAACTTTAGTGCTCAATCCATTATGCTTAATGCAAAGACACTTTAATTTCGTCGTCAAAACTAAGGTTTAGATCATTATACCATGATGTTGAAATTAAAGGATCTTCATAGATTTATTCTTAGATCTTAGAAGTATAAATTGCAAAAGAAGCTCTTTTGTTCGTGTATGTCATAGGGTACATCTGTCGAGCACTAGGTGTCGCAGATGATTTCTGACATCGATCAGCTAGGTTAGCTGGGCATTACCTACGTGGCCGAGACTACCAAAGATTTGATCTTATAGTCTCTACCCGAGAGTTGGGGCAGGATGAACCAAGAGTAAACTCTTGGAGAGTTGATGGCTATGCTCTAGAAGGCAGAGCCAGAGCTTCTAAAAAAGGACAAAGACAAAATCATCATAGTCTTCTAGGAAGACAAAGGACATATCCCAAGATGTCTGCCTAAATTATGGCAAACGGGGTCACTGGATGTGTGACTGCCATATGGACAAGGCAGACATGAAGGAAGTGAAGGCAGGGCAAGGCTCTGGCTTTAAGTATGTTTGTCATAAACATGTTCGCTATTAGTTTCAAAATTGGATTTTTGATACTAGATGTTGTACATAAGATATGTACTGATATGCGGAATCTGCTGATAAGCAGGAGACTGACTTCAGTTGAGATTTACCTACGAATCAAAAATGGGACGAGAGTCGCTATTTTAACCGTAGAATCCTAAGTTTAGGAACTACCTTTTGGGTGTGTACTTAAATTAGGAAACTGTTAAAATGTAACTAGTTTGACTAGAAACATTATCTCTATATCATAGTATAACTCGTTGCGGGTATACCTTTATATTCTAGAACACTAAAGTGTTTTATTTTTAAAGATGATATTGAGATTATAACACAATTAGATGTAAATAACAATATTTATATTTTGAATATAAATGAATCTTAAACGTATAACATGACAAACGAATAGCTCAAAATGATTTGATCATATGAGACTTATTTGTGGCATTGTTGTCTGGGACACATTAAACAAGACTCGTATATCCACACTTTCGAAGAGTGGATACTAGGACGGATTTGATTCTAATCAAATGATGGAAAATACTTAAGCAAAGTGCCTAAAACACCTTTTACTTGGTAAAAGTAAAAGTGCCATCGATCTGTTAGCCCTCGTTCATAATGACATAAGTGGGCCCATGTCTAGCTAGGCTAGAGGTGGATATGAACACTTCGTAACCTTTACGGATGTGGCATCGCGTTATGGTTATGTGTTTCTTTTGAAACACGGATCGGAAACTTTTGATAAAATCAAAGAGTTTCGAAATGAAGTAAACTGACAGATCGGCTAAAGTATAAAATCGTCACGGTTAGACCCTGGTGGAAAATACTTAAGCAATAATTTTCTCAATTACTAGAAAGAGTATAGTATTCTTTCACAGTGGACTCCTCCCGGAACACCTCAATTGACGGTGTGTCCGAACTGAGAAACCGAACCTTGTTGGACATAGTAAGGTTAATTATGAGTCGCTCTGAGCTACCATTTTCCTTCTGGAGATACGCATTAAACAGTGCAATACTTATTTTGAATAAGGTTCCATAAAAATCTATTTGACAGACTTCATATTAGATATGAACAGGAAAAAATCGGGTTTTCTCATTCCTGAAGATTTGGGAATGTTGGGCATATGTTTGGATGATACCAAACTAGAACCCAAATCGGATAAGTGCCTAATTTGTAGGTTATCCTAGGGAAACCAACGTATAGTACTTATGCAACTCACACGAGAACAATGTAATTGTTGCTCGCCATGCGGTTTTCCTAAGAGGAATACCAATATGCAGTGGTAAGTGGGAGGAAAGTAAAACTCGATGAAAATCAGAGTAATACTGTTCCAAGCACCGAGTCCTTAATGGAACACAAACAGTTCATCAGAGATGAAATTGTACCATAATCTTCGAATAGACAAGGACCGCGTAAGTCGGAGAGAGTCCGAAAACAACCTGGGAGGTATGGGTTTCTGATCTCACCTCGTAAAGATGTCAATCTTATTGAGGAAGACAAACCAACTACGTATGAGGAAGTGATACAGGGTATCGACTCCCTATCATGGCAAAGTGCCATGAAGTCCGAAATGGATTTCGTGTTTACCAACCAAGTTTAGACACTGGTTGATGTACCGAAAGGCATTGTGCCTATTGGTACTATATAGTTTTCAAGGAAGATAAATGGATGGCAACATACCAACGTACTAAGCTAGGCTTGTAGCGAAAAGGTATCGTTATCAACATTGTGTCGATTACGACGAAACCTTTTACCTGTTGCCATGGTTAAATCCATTTGGATAATGCTTGCTACTCCTGCATGTTTCATTTATGAAATGTGGTAGCTGAATGTCAAAATCGCTTTCCTTAAACGGAAACCTTTTGGAGGATGTTTACAACATCCTGACGGTTTTGTCGTACTAAAACAAGCAAACAAGGTTTGCAAGTTAATTTGATCCATTTATGGATTGAAGCAACCATTGCATTCTTGGAATTATCGTTTTGATGTAATCGTAATGGTATATGATTTAATTCAAAACGAAAATGATTCTTGTGTATATCAGGAGGTTAGTGAGAGCGCACTGACAGTGACTGTCCTAAATAATGATGATATATCTTTTCTTAGAAATGATATTCCCATAAAATAATCGATAAAAGCTTGGCTTTCATGAAAATTCTCAGTAGAATTCTTGGGAGAGACAACCTTTACTCTAGGAATAAGGATCTACTGGGATAGATCTAAAGGTTGTTGGCACTCTCTGAGAATTCATACATTGAAAGAAATGTACGCGACCTGGTGTCTCATATGCTTTGAGCATATGGAGTCACAATCAGGCCAATCCAAGTGATGGTCACTGGATTGAGGTTAAGAACATCCTTAAGTATCTTAGATGAACTAAGGATGCATTCTGAAGTTATGGAGAGGGAGAACTTGTAGTGACTGGGTTCACCGCTGCAAGTTTCCAAACCGATAAAAATGACCATAAGTCGAAAAAAGTACTATATAGTTTGAATAACGGAACAGTGAGCTGGAAATCTTCCAAGCAAGATACTGTTGCCGAATAAATAACAAAAGCGAAATATTGTTGCAGCTGAGGCAGCAATAAAATCAATTTAGATCTATATAATCCTAATTGGATTAGGAGTAGTTCTGTTAGCAGCTGAGCTAGGCTACAGCACAGGCTAAAGAATTAATGGTCTCATCAATGATCCAAGTATATACTTCAACTATTCATCTGATTCGTTCGGATCATACATCGTGGCGATGTGATAATCGAATAAATCGCATGAGATGATAAATTTGCAAATCCGATGACGAAAGCAGTTTCTCAGCAGAAGTTTGAGCGAACCGTACATAGTTCAAGTGTAGGACACTCGAGTGATTGGCTATAGGCCTAGTGGGAGATTGTTGGACAATTATGACCCATAGCATCACTATTTGTACAGAACATTGTGTTGTTGTACAAATTAACTATGTGACAAAGGAAATTGCTCTTTTATCATTTGTAATTAGATTACCGGGATATATAAATGATAAAGGTCCATATGATTAGTTCTGGATTAATAAGATATTAGACAGTATTAATCCACTAAGGTTTAATCATTAAAATATCCCTAGTCGTAGTATTATCGGGATTGGACATCGATAATGAGGAATAGACTAGTATTGCACTTGTGCGTGTTATGGGAGCATAACGGCATAGTTCTCATATATTTGGGTATTGGATACTCATGCAAGTGTAATAGGAGGTTGTGTTTACCGATGGTACGGAAACAGCTTCGCTCTTGATAGACCCCTTAGCATTCCATTGGTAGTTGACTATGTGTCTATGGAAGTCCGAATCAGGGTAGGTGTATTTGGTCTTAACCTGAGACTTGCACCGCTAATACTTGCGACAATCAATATACTTTAGTTTTGGTCGTCCAGGGCTTTAACAGGTTCTATCTACGCCTCTTCTGGGTATATTGAGAATCGTAGTGTATTGGGTGTGATGTCAAGATGGAAGTATCACTTCAGTCATATGGAGATGATGGTCACGTAGGATACGGAACTAGTGCTCTTATATGCTGCAGCTATCGGGATAATATAACTAGGTCATGTTTATCCGATTATAGAGACTAGTTACAAGAGATCCGATATGTGCTTCGTACGGGGCAGACACAATTCCAGCCCCAGGCCTAGCACGTGAGATCCGATACTAGATCGCAATACGCAATACTACGTATACTACGCCTGATATAGATTACATATTCCTTTAAAAATATTTCTGCAGAATTAGGTAGGCACGATGCTTTGCTAGAAGCCAACCATGTCCACGCCTTTGATTATTAGGTTCGACCCCAGTTGACCGAAAGTCCACGCCTTAAGAAATTAATTAGAAGCCCATTGGACTTTAATTAAATTGACGTTGGACGTTAATCGGGCTTTGAGACCCGTTGCGATTAAATTTGGAATTTAAGTCGTAAAAGGTTTATTATTAAAGTGTAATGTTTAATTTGGAATTAAATAAGCGAATTAGAATTAAATGCATATATAATTGGATTTAATTATGTAGTTTAATTTAATTCGAGAATTCGTACTTTGAGTACTTATTCGCAAAACGAGTTTGACTCGAGCAAAATCAAATCGTTGTTTGAACATTGGATGATCACTAATTATCAGATTAATTAATTTGATTAGATTGATTGATAACATGCTTGTGTGAATACATGGTTGCGATGCATGAATAATGTATATCGGATGGATATTAGATGGGTGGGACATTTTAGAAATTGTTGTAATAAAATTGATTTATTAATTGGAGCTGCGTGTCCAGCCTTATCACCTCTATA
This sequence comes from Zanthoxylum bungeanum, assembly GCA_019454045.1. Lineage (NCBI taxonomy): Eukaryota > Viridiplantae > Streptophyta > Magnoliopsida > Sapindales > Rutaceae > Zanthoxylum > Zanthoxylum bungeanum. The sequence continues at coordinate 17,845 of SKCR01040638.1, forward strand.
CTCTTTGTATTCTCTTCTCACATATCCCCTCAATGTAAATGAGGTTTCTTTAGAAGTGTAGTGTAACGGGTAGAAGTAAATACATGTGCTAGCGGGAGAGAGAAAGAGAGATTTGATCTAGGATCAATGTAAAGTATCCATCCGCATATCATTATTATTTTATCATATGCGCTTTATTATGTGTTTAGAATGCATGTTTAAGGGTGTATGATGATGAGACCTTAACAAAGATAATAAATTGGTTGCCAATTTGCACGCGAAAAAACCCTCAAATACTATTAAGCGTTTTTCCTTCCATTGAGTGATTCTTACTCAAGATCTAAGACGGCATTGGTTTATTGGCCAAAGTCAAGGCCTTTGTCTGTCGAGGATGTGTTTGAATCACGAGGCTTTGTTCCATATCACTGTCTTGTCCAAGTTGTGGTTTGTTGGCCAAAGTCAAGACCACTTCTTGTCCATCGACATTAATTACGAATCTTTCCATGGTCAATGGGTCGCGCTTAACTGGGATCACTAAGTTTGTTGTGCCAAAGCCAAGGCTTAGTTGATTCAGAGGAAAAGGTTAGGTAATACATTGGATGTATTGGCATATATAAGATATATGTTTCGGACTTGGATGTCCCCCTACCGGATCTAGGAATTGGATTGGATCCAATTGATCTTAGAGATCTACCTAGTTAATTATCATACAATTTGGTGGCCAAAGTCAAGATTGTGTGATATTTAACGGGATCCTAGCCCACTAGGAAACACGGTTTCCCGAGTACTCGACAGAGGGTTAGAGGCTCGCCGAAAATAGTGGGAGGCGAGTATAAAATTTGCAATATTCGTTTAGTAACTTGCCATACGCGCTCATTCAAATTATTTCGTCGTTAAAATTAAATGTTAGTTGGACTAATATTTAAATTGTTATTTTAATAAACAGTTGGACTGTATTATAGTTGATTATATAATTGGATTACAGTAATCAATATATTTGAATTAATTAATTTCAATTAATAGTTGATTTTATAGTTGGACTATAGTAATCAATATAATTGAGATTAATTGATTAAAATTTTATTTGATTGTATAATTGGACTATAATAATCATTATAATATATAGTACCATAAATCGTTGATTAAATAGTTGGACTATTAGAATCAAGATATAATTGGAAGATTGACATTTAAAACATAATCCTAGGGAAAATGTATTTAAATGGCTTAATTTTCAAATTGGGAATAAATTTCAGGATGGTCTTGGAAACTAATAAGTTACTTTACTTGATAAAATAACGTATTAGGCCTAAGCCTGAAGTTAAGCAAATAAGTGGAACATGATATTTGGAATATTCATGTAATGATAACTTTAGTGCTTAATCCATTATACTTGTCATATAGACTCATTAATTTCTTTATCAGAACTAAGGATTAGATTCTTAAAGTATGATATTGAAATTTAAGGATCTTCATAAATCTATACTTAGATTTTAGAAGTAAATATTGCAATAATAAACTCTTGGAGAGTTAATGACTATTCTCAAGGAGACAAAGTCAAAGTTTGCAATAAGGCAAGTAGTGCAAGGCGCACCTTACTTCGATATTCCAGAATGCCAAGGCTTGGCCAAAGGCTTCTGGAGTGTGGAAAAGGGCAAAGGCAAAATCATTATACTCTTCTGGGAAGATAAAGGACATATCCCAAAATATCTGCCTAAAATGTGGCAAACGGGATCGCGGAAGCGTGACTGCCGTTTGGACAAAGCAGACATGAAGGAATTGAAGACGAGCAAGGCTCTGACTTCAAATATGTTTGTCAACATTATGTTCACTACTAGTATTAAAATTAGATTTTAAATACTTAGTGTGATACATAAATATATGAATCGATGTTCAGAATCTGTTTTGAATAGGATACTGACTTCAGTAGAGATTTATCTGCGAATTGGAAACGGGACGAAAGTCGGTGTTTTAACCGTAGATACCTAATTTTAGGAACTACCCTCGGGTGCGTACTTAAATTAGGAAACTGTTATAATGTAACTAGTTTGACTAGATACATTATCTCTATATCAGTGTTTAACCCGCTGCGGGTGAACCTTTATATTCTAGAATACTAAAGTGTTTTATTATATAACGATGATATTGAGATATACACATTAGATGTGAATAACAGAGTTTATATTTTGAATATAAATAAAATCTCAAATATATAATATGACAAATAAATAGCTCAACTGATTTGATCAGATGAAACTTAATTGTGGCATTGTTGTCTGGGACACAATTAAACAAGACTCGTATATCAACACTTTTGAAGCGTGGGTACTCGGACTAATTTGATTCTATTCAAATAAATTCGACGAATCTAGTTTATTGGGCAAAGTGCCTAAGACACTATTTACATGGTAAAAGTGTAAATGCCACTGATCTGTTAGCCCTAATTCATAGGGAAGCAAGTGGGCCCATGTCTAGTTAGGCTAGATGTGGATATGAATATTTCGTGACCTTACGGATGTGGCATCGCGTTATGGTTATGTGTCTATTTTGAAACACAAATCGAAAACTTTTAAGTTTCGACAGGAAATAGACAAACAGATCGGCTAAAGTATTAAACCGTCATGGTAAGACCGTAATGAAAATACTTAAGCAATAAGTTTCTATTATACTTGAAAGAGTATAGTATTCTTTCAAATGAGGACTCCTCCCGGAACACGTCAATTTGACGGTGTGTCCGAACAGATAAACCAAATTTTGTTGGACATGATAAGGTTAATCATGAGTTGCTCTGAGCTACCATTTCCTTCAACGGATAAGCATAAACAGTGCATAACTTATTTAGAATAAGGTTCCATAAAAATCTGTTTGACAGATATCATATTAGATATGAACGGGAAAGAAATCGGGTTTCTCATTCCTGATAATTTATGTATGCTGGGCATATGTTTGGATGATACCAAACTAAAACCCAAATTGGATAAGTGCCAAATGTAGGTTATCCTAGGGATACCATAAGTATTGTACTTATACATCTCACAAGAGAACAATTAGATTGTTGCTCACCATGCGGTTTTCCTAAGAGGAATACCGATATGAAATGGTAAGTGGGAGGATAGTAAAACTCGATGAAAATCGGAGTAATACTGTTCATGGCACCGAATCCTAATGGAACACAAATAGTTCATCAATGATGAAACTATTACCATTAATCTTCATATACACAAGAACCGCGTATGTCGGAGAGAGTCAGAAGACAACCTGGGGTATGGGTTTCTGATCCTACCTCGTAAAGATGTCTATCTTTTGAGGTATACCAATTGACTACGTATGAGGAAGTGATACAAGGCATCAACTCCTTATTATGGAAAAGTGCCATATAATCTGAAATAGATCCATGTGTATCAACTATGTTTGGACACTAGTTGATGTACAGCAAGACGTTGTGCCTATTGGTACTATTAGTCTTCAAGGAAGACATACATTGATGGCAACATACCAACGTATAAAGCTAGGGTTTTAGCGGAAAGGTATCGTTATCAACATTATGTTGACTACGATTCAACCTTTTACCTGTTGCCACGGTAAATCCATTTGGATAATGCTTGCTAAAGCTGCGTATTTCATTTATGAAATATGTCAGCTTAACGGGAAAATCACTTTCCTTAAACGGAAACCTTTTATAGGATGTTTACAACATCCTGTCGGTTTTGTCGTACCAAAACTAGCAAACAAGGTTTACGGGTTATTCGATCCATGTTTGGATTGAAGCAAGCATAGGTTCTTAGAATTGTCATTTTGATGTAATCATAATGGTTTATGATTTAATTCAAAAACGAAAAGATTCTTGTGTATATAAGAGGGTTAGTGGGAGCGCACTGACAGTGGCTGTCCTATAAATGATGATAATACGTCATTTCTTGGAAATGATATTCCCATAAAATAACAATCGGAGAAAGCTTGGCTTTCGAAAACTCTCTGTGGAATCGTACATTGAAAAATGTACGGTACCTGGTGTCTCATACGCTTTGAGCATATGAAGTCACAAACAGGCCAATCCAAGTGATAGTCACTGGATTGATGTTAAGAACATCCTTTAGTATCTTAGAGAACTAAGGATGCTGTCTTAATCTGAGGAGAATGAGAACTTGAAGTGACTGGGATCACTATTGCAAGTTTCCTAAACCGATAAAACGACTATAAGTCGCAAACGGTACTATACAGTTTGAATAACGGAACAGTGAGCTGGAAATCTTCCAAGCAAGATACTGTTACCGTATAAACAATAATTGCGGGTTATTGCTGCAGTTGAGGCAACAATAGAAGCCATTTGGGTCGATAATAAATCTAATTAGATTAGATATAATTATGTTAGCAGCTGAGCTAGGCTTGAGCACAGGCTAAAGAATTAATGGTCTCATCAACTATCCAGATACATACTTCGATATTCATCTGATTCGTACGGATCATACATCGTACCGATGTGATGATCGTATAAATCACATCATACGATAATCATGCAAATCCGCTGACGAAAGCCTTTTCTTAGCAGTTTGAGCCAACCGTACATAGTTCGGGTGTCAAGCATTCGAGTGACTGGCTATAGGCGAAGTGGGAGATTGTTGGACAATTATGACCAATAGCGTCACTATTTGTACAGATCATTGTGTTGTTGTACAAATTAACTATGTGACAAAGGAGATTGCACTCTTATTATTTGTGATTAGATCACCTAGATATATAAATGATAGGAGGTCCCTATGATTTGTTCCTGGATGGAGAATGATATGAGACAGTATCAGTCCACGAAGGATAAATCATTAAATATCCCTAGTCAGAGTATTATCGAGATTGGACATCGATAAATACGTAAAAGACTAGTATTGCACTTGTGCGCGTTGTTAGAGTACAACGGCATAGTTCTCATATATTTGGGTATATGATACTCATGCAAGTGTAATAGGAGGTTGTGTTTCACTGACGGTATGCGAAATAGCTTCACTCTGGATAGACCCCTCGGAATTCCATTGATAGTATGACTATGTGTCTATGGAAGTCTAAAATCAGGGTAGGTGTATTTGGTCTTAACCTGAGACTTGCACCGCTAATACTTGTGAAAATCAATATACTTTGGTTGAGGTCATCCAGGGCTTTAACAGGTTCTGTGTACGCCAATACTGGGTATATTGAGAATCGTAGTGTGTTGGGTGTGAGGTCAAGACGGAAGTGTCACTCCAGTCATATGGAGTGATGGTCACGTAGGATACGGGACTGGTTCTCTTAAATGCTGCAGCTATCGGGATAAAATGACAAGGTCATGTTTATCGGATTATAGAGACTAGTTACCAGACATCCGACATGTGCTTCGTACGGGGCGGACACAATTCCAGCCCCAGGCCTAGCACGTGATCATTCGATACTGGACAGAAATACGCAATACTATGTATACTACGCCTGATATAGATCCTTTATTCATGTAAGGATATTTCCGGAGAATTGGGTAGGCATGGCGCTTTGCTAGAGGCCAACCTTGTCTTGTAAATCGTTATAAACGTAGTACTTGGTACTTACGTGTTCGGATAGTCCGACGACCGAATTTACTACCAACATATCCGGGGATCTCATGGGTCGCTTCCCAAAGATTCACTGATGACGTATGACTCGCACTCTAAATTAATCTGGGATTAATGACCGGCGTAAACACACACGTATAACGCAAGCGTACGTATCGTTCAAGTAGTATAAAAAATATCGATCCCACGATGACTTAATACCTAAGCTATTAATTTTATTAGGTCAAATGATTACTAGTATCTAATAGGTTGTTTGATTGATTTGAAATGGCGACGATTCTAAATTTAAAGACAAGTAATAAAATTGTTCGAAAGTAAATTTTAAGAAAATTCAAGATTAAAAACTATCTAGGGTTGTGAATCTTTTCAATATTATTTAAAGATGAAGTGGTTATCCTATAGCTGGGTAATATATTGATTTATTAACCTGGAACACTAAATTATGTGAATGCCTATGTCGATGGTCAGACACAAATACCCAGTTTAACCCAATTGAACCATATGTCTATGTCAACCAAATTATCTTGATTCATTAAGTTTAAGTTCCAATTATGGCTACCCCCGCCCGACAGGTATATGTCTATCCTGTAAGGAATCTATCAAAGGGTTATCTATCCTCAAGGAAGATCGTGGGCTATTGAGTCTAAGGTCTTAAACTTAAAATCCCTATGTCTAGTTCATTTTAAGTTTACCTAATCAATTTTATTAATGGCCAGTTAATAAAAAGCATTAAGATTAAGACTCAATAAATAAATCTTTATATTACCCAAACTATAATCTAACCCTTATAAACCAGTGATATTGAAATTCATCACAACCCTAGATAACTAACTTAGTTATGACACATGGCTAGGGCTAGTAAAAATTTAAAAGTAAAAGCCATAAAGTAAAAATGCGAAATAGTAAATACGGTAAAGTAAATACTGAAAAGTAAATAACAATAAAATAAAATGCTAAGGTAAAAGGAATTACTTTTACTATTTACTATTTTAGATATCTCCCATAAAATAATATATAAACTTGTGATAATATTACCAACCAGCCATATAGGCGGTAACCTGATTAATTCAAATTAAGTCCGACCAGCCATAAAGGCGGTATGATTTGTCCACGAACCTGCCATATAGGCGGTAAGAAAATTTAATTATCAACCAGCCATATAGGCGGTATCCTGGATTAGTCAGGTTTAAACCGATTTAAATTTAATAGCCAACCGACCAATATGGCGGTATCCTTATTAAGTCAAATTTTAAATAGTAAATATATTATATTTAAGGGAGATTAATCTAAATAGTAACAGTAAAAAAATTACCTTTCACCTTAGCAAGGAGAAGTTACCTCATCATGGTTGAATAGTAAAACTGAAACAGTAAAAACAAGATAAATTACTATTACTATTACAGAAAGTAAATACTATTACAGAATGTAATTAAAAATTAATTACAAAACTTAAATTAAAAGAAATTAGAGAGAGAAACTCCCTATTTACATCAAAGAAATGAGAGAGAATGGTCCAACTAAAACTGAAATCTCGAGCTCAATTTATAGATAATTTTTGCGTCCAGCGTCGCGACGCCAAGGGCTTCAGCGTAGCGACGCTGGACCTGTTTACTTTGGTCCACGCGGGTTGACCACGCGCATTGTCGGCATAATCTCGTGATGACACGTGTCACACGGTAAATGTGGTGCAATGGGAAGACGACACGTGGCAGACGGTGATTGGCTGAGCTATCGGTCTAATGAACATCTGATACGTGGCACGCGTTTAGGATTGGTCCAATGAGAGATTAACACGTGGCAGCATGTGAGTCGCCGGTGATTCGGTCCAATGAAAACTCGACACGTGGCAGCACGTTAGCAAGTCCATTTTCTCAGATTCTGACACGTGTCCCTCGGCGTACGTTAGCATGTCTGGCGCGCTTTAGGCGTCGCGACGCTATGAGTCTTGGCGTCGAGACGCGGACAAATTACCAAAATGCCCATTTTCCCAATTTTCACTGTTTTGCTCCAAATCACCTCCAGAATGTCCTGAAACTTTATTTATCTACAAAATAACACAAAACACATCAAAATATTCACAAAGCTCAAGAAACTATACAAAATATTAGGTTAAATAAGTGGGAAATAGTGATAGATTTACCACTCATCAATTAATTGCCCAGATATTTTATCTGGGATAAAATATCATTAAAAGAGAGATAACGATTAATTTGGAATTAATCGATAAATTAATATATTTGATATATTAAACGAAATTGGATTTCGACGCGGAATTAAAATTAGATTTTAATTGGGGCGAACGAGTTAATTTAGAATTAATTCGTTAGCGACGTGAATAGTAACTTTGCTAGGCGTAATCATTTAATTACGACGCAAGGGAAAATTCGTTAATTTGGAATTAGCGAACCCGAGCCCGAGATTATTTACGAGCGCATTCACATTTCGAATTCGAGTGCAGCACGTCAAATCAAGCGTCAAATTGCTAGTCACATCAAGCGTCAAATCACAAGTCACTTTGAGTGATGTGACATGACAACTTGATGGATTGAGTGATGTGAGTGGTTGGGGCTAATGGTTTGACTTTTAAAAGCCAATTCAAGTGTGAAATTCATTTGAAATTCAAATGTTGTGTATATAACACAAAAATTTGGTAACAACCAAACACAATCTTCTCATTCTTTCTTTCTCTCTAACACAAACGCCCAATGGGCTCCCAAATAAACCTTTGGTTTTGTGAACTGTCGTGAGCAGTGGGAAGCTTGGAGTGTGATTTTGTGGCAAAATTTTTGAAGTTTCATTGCCTCTGTGTCGCTCAACCGATCGATGTGAGTATCCGCAACTTCTTCGATTGTTATTCACACATGATTCATGTTTATTATTGATCTTGGGGACCTTAATAGAAACCGAAGTTGTATTTGGGCTTATGGGCTTGGTTGGGCCCAAGTTTGATTTAGGTTAATTGGTTGGATCCAATTGATGCCCAAAACCATATCCATAAAGTCCAATATAATATAATGGACCTTTAAAATTTTTTAATTGGGCCTAAATTGATTTTTGGCAAAATGGTGATTCCTTATTGGGCTTTGGTTGCCAAAGTCCATGCCTTATAAATTAATTGAAAGCCCATTGGACTTTAATTATATTGACATTGGATGTTAATTGGGCTTTGAGACCCATATAGATTAGATTTAGAATCTAAGTCGCAAAGGCTCATTAATAAAGTGTAATTATTTAATTTAGAATTAAATAAAGAATTAGTATTGAATACAAATTAAATTGGATTTAATATTGTAGTTTAATATAATTCAAGAATACGTACTTTGAGTACTTATTCTTAAAACGAGTTTGACTCGCGCAAATCAAATCGTTGTTTGAACATTGGATGGTCATTAATTTTCAGATTAATTAATTGGATTAGATTGATTGATAACATGCTTTGTGTGAATACATGGATGTGATGTATGAATAATGTATATCGGATGGATATTAGATGGGTGAGGGCAATTTTGGAAATTGTTGTAATAAATTTAGAATTTATTAAATTGGACCTGCGTGTCCAGCCTATTACCTCTTGACTCTTTGTATTTCTCTTCTCACTTATTCCCCTCAATGTAAATGAGGTTTCTTTAGAAGTGTTATGTAATTGGGTAGAAGTAAGTAGAATTTGTGCTAGCGGGGGAGAGAGAAAAGGGAGAGATTTGTTCTAGGAACAAGTTGTTTTAAATATCCATCCGCATATCATAATTAATTTATTTATCGCGCTTATTATGCTTTTTTAGAATGCATGCTTAAGGGTGTATGATGAGACCTAATCAAAGATAATTAATTGGTTGCCAATTACGCGAAAAACCCTCAACATATATTAAGCATTTTTCCTTCCATTGAATGATTCATTCTCAAGATCCAAGATTGGCACTGGTTTGTTGGCCAAAGTCAAGGCCTTTGTCCATCGCGGATGTGTTTGAATCATGAAGGCTTTGTTCCATATCGCATGTCTTATCCAAGTTGTGATTTGTTGGCCAAAGTCAAGATCACTCCTTGTCCATCGACATCGATTACGAAGCTTTCCAAGGTCAATGGGTCCCGCTTAACTGGAATCATTAAGTTTGTTGTGCCAAAGCCAAGGCTTAGTTGATTCAGAGGAAAAAGGTTAGTGAATATATTGGATATATTGGCATATATTAGATATATGTTTCGGATTTGGATGTCCACCTACTGGATCTAGGAATTGGATGAGATCCAATTGATCTTAGAGATCGTACCTAGTTAAATATCATACAACTTGTGGGCCAAAGTCAAGGTTGTGTGTTATTTAACGGGATCCTAGCCCACTAGGAAACAAGGTTTCCCGAGTACTCAACAGAGGGTTAGAGGACTCGCCGAAAAAAGTGATAGGCAAGTATTTAATTTGCAATTTCGTTTAGATACTTGCCAATACGCGCTCATTTCAATTTTTCGTCATTACTCATATATATATATTAGTTGGACTAATATTTCATCGTTGTTTTAATTAAACAGTTGGACTGTATTCAAACTATTTCAAATTATAGTTGATTATATAATTGGATTATAGTAATCAATATATTTGAATTTAACCAATCAAATTATAGTTGATTATATAGTTATACTTTAGTAATCATTATATTAATTGTACCCGAAATCGTTGATTGGATAGTTGGACTACAGCAATCAAGATAACTGAAAGATTAGTGTTTAAAACATAATCCTGGTTGAAAATGTCTTTAAACGGCTTTAATTTTCAGATTGGGAATAAAACCTCAGGATAGTCTTGGGAACTGAGAAGTTATTATATTTGATAGAATTACATCTCAGGCCTAAGCCCGGAGTTGAGCAAATAGTAGAACATGATCTTTGGAAGATTCATGTGATGATAACTTTAGTGCTCAATCATTATACTTGACGCAATAACACTTTAATTTCATTCTCAAAATTAAGGATTAGATCCTTGTATCATAAATATGAAATTAAAGATCTTCATAGATCTATTCTTAAATCTTAGAAGTACAAATTGCACTAAGAAGCTTTTTTCGCTCGTGTATGTCAGAGAGTACATCTATCGAGCACTAGGTGTCGCAGATGATTGCTGACATCGATCAGCTAGGTTAGCTAGGCATTACCTACTTGGCTGAGACTACCAAAGATATGATCTTATAGTCTCTACCCAAAAGCTGGGGAAGGTTCATTGTGAACTAAGAGTAACTCTTGGAGAGTTGATGGCTATGCTCTAGGAAGCGGAGCCAAAGCTTTTAAAAGTGGCAAAGGCAAAATCACCACAGTCTTCTAGGAAGACAAAGGACATATCCCAAGATGTCTGCCTAAACTGTGGCAAACGGGGTCACTGGATGCGTGACTGCCGTATGGACAAGGCAGACATGAAGGAATTGAAGACGGGCAAGGCTCCGGCTTCAAGTATGTTTGTCATAAACATGTTCACTACTAGTTTCAAAATTGGATTTTGATACTAGATGTGGTACATAATATATGTACTGATGTGCAGAATCTACTGATAAGTAGGAGACTGGCTTCAGAAGATTGATCTGCGGATCGAAAACGGGACGAGAGTCACTGTTTTAACCGTGGAAACCTAAGTTTAGGAACTACCCTTTGGGTATGTACTTAAATTAGGAAACTGTTATAATGTACCTAGTTTGACTCGAAACAATATCTCTATATCCGAGTATAACTCGTTGGCGGTATACCTTTATATTCTAGAACACTAAAGGTTTCATTTTATAAAGTTGATACTGAGATAAACACATTAGATGTGAATAACAGTATTTATATTTTGAATATAAATGAATCTCAAACGTAAACATGACAACAAATAGCTCAAACTGATTTGATCAGATGAGACTTATTTATGGCATGTTGTCTGGGACACATTAACAATACTCATATATCCACACTTTTGAAGAGTGGGTACTAGGACGGATTTGATTCTATTCAAATGATGTCTACGAATCTAGTTTATTAGGCAAAGTGCCTAAAACACCTTTTACTTGGTAAAAGTGTAAGTGCCACTGATCTGTTAGCCCTCGTTCATAGTGACATAAGTGGGCCCATGTCTAGCTAGGCTAGAGGTGGATATGAATACTTCGTAACCTTTACGGATGTGGCATCGCGTTATGGTTATGTGTTTCTTTAGAAACATGAATCAAAAATTTTGATAAATTCAAAGAGTTTCGACACAAAGTAGACAAACAGATCGGCTAAAATATTAAACCGTCACGGTTAGATCGTGATGGAAATACTTAGCAATAACTTTCTCAAATACCTGAAAGAGTATAGTATTCTTTCACAGTGGACTCCTCCCGGAACACCTCAATTGAGTGGTGTGTCCGAACAAAGAAACCGAACCCATAGTAAGGTTAATCATGAGTCGCTCTGAGCTACCATTTTCCTTCAAGGGAAACGCATTAAACAGTGCAATACTTATTTGGAATAAGGTTCCATGAAAATCTGTTTGACAGTTTCATATTAGATATGAAATACAAAAGAAACCGGGTTTTCTAATTCCTGAAGATTTGGGTATGTTGGGCATATGTTTGGATGATACCAAACTAAAACTCAAATCGGATAAGTGCCTAAATTTGTCGGTTATCCTAGGGAAACCAAAGTATAGTACTTATACAACTCACAAGAGAACAATGTAATTGTTGCTCGCCATGCAGTTTTCCTAAAAAGGAATACCTATATGCAGTGGTAAGTGGAGGAAAGTAAAACTCGATGAAAATCGGAGTAATACTATTCCAGGCACCGAGTCCTCACGGAACACAAACAGTTCATCAGGATGAAATTGTACCACAAACTTCGAATACACAAGAACCGCGTAAGTCGGAGAGAGTCAGAAAACAACCTGGGAGGTATAGGTTTCTGATCTCACCTCATAAAGGTGTCAATCTTATTGAGGAACACTAACCGGCTACGTATGAGGAAATGATACAAGGTATCGACTCCCTATTATGCAAAGTGCCATGAAGTCCGAAATGGATTCCATGTATACCAACCAAGTTTGGACACTGGCTGATGTACCGGAAGGCATTGTGCCTATTGGTACTATTTGAGTCTTCAAGGAAGACATTCATGGATGGCAACATACCAACGTACAAAGCTAGGATTGTAGCGAAAAAGGTATCATTATCAATATTGTGTCGATTACGACGAAACCTTTTATCTGTTGCCATGGTTAATTCCATTTGGATAATGCTTGCTAATGCTGTATGTTTCATTTATGAAATATGACAGCGGAACGTCAAAATCTCTTTCCTTAAACAGAAACCTTTTGGAGGATGTTTATAGCATCCTGACGTTTTTTGTCGCACCAAAACAAGCAAACAAGGTTTGCAAGTTAATTCGATCCATTTATGGATTGAAGCAAACATTGCGTTCTTGGAACTTTCGTTTTGATGTAATTATAATGGTATATGATTTAATTCAAAATGAAAAATGAATCTTTTGTATATAAGGAGGTTAGTGGGAGCGCACTGACAATGACTGTCCTAAATAATGATGATATATCATTTCTTGTAAATGATATTCCCATAATACAATCGGTGAAAGCTTAGCTTTCATGAAATTCTCCGTAGACTACTTGGGAGAGACAACCTTTATTCTAGGAATAAGGATCTACTGGGATAGATCTAAAAGTTGTTAGCACTCTCCGAGAACTCGTACATTGAAATAAATATATGTGACCTGGTGTCTCATATGTTTTGAGCATATGGAGTCACAATCAGGCCAATCCAAGTGATGGTCACTGGATTGATGTTAAGAACATCCTTAAGTATCTTAGAAGAACTAAGGATGTTGTCTTATACTATGGAGAATGAGAACTTGAAGTGACATGGTTCACCGTTACAAGTTGGATTACAAGTCGTAATAAAGGTACTATATAGTTTGAATAACGGAACAGTGAGCTGAAATTCTTCCAAGCAAGATACTATTACCGAATAAACAACAAAAGAGGAATATTGATGCAGCTGATGCAGCAATAGAAACACTTTGGATCTTAATAATCCTAATTGGATTAGAAGTAGTTCTGTTAGCAGCTGAGCTAGGCTACAACACAGGCTAAAGAATTAATGGTCTCATCAACGATCCGAGTATATACTTCAACTATTCATCTAATTCGTTCGGATCAGATGATAACTTTGCAAATCCGTTGACGAAAGCAGTTTCTCAGCAGAAGTTTGAGCGACCGTACATATTTCAAGTGTAGGACACTTGAGTGATTGGCTATAGGCCAAGTGGGAAATTGTTGGACAATTATGACCCATAGCATCACTATTTGTACAGAACATTGTGTTGTTGTACAAATTAACTATGTGACAAAGGAAATTGCTCTTTTATCATTTGTAATTAGATTACCGGGATAAATAAATGATAAAAGTCCATATGATTAGTTCCGGATTGATAAGATATGAGATAGTATCAATCTATGAAGGTTTAATCCTTAAAACATCCCTAGTCGGAGTATTATCGAGATTGGTAATCGATAATGCGGAATAGACTAGTATTACACTTGTGCGCGTTGTGGGAGCATAACAGCATAGTTCTCATATATTTGGGTATTGGATACTCATGCAAGTGTAATAGGAGGTTGTGTTTACCGATGGTACAGAAACAGCTTCGCTCTGGATAGACCCCTCGAAATTCCATTGTGTCTATGGAAGTCCGAATCAGGGTAGGTGTATTTGGTCTTAACCTGAGACTTGCACCGTTATACTTGCGACAATCAATATGCTTTGGTTTTGGTCGTCCAGGGCTTTAACCGGTTCTGTGTACGCTTCTTCTGGGTATATTGAGAATCGTAGTGTATTGGGTGTGATGTCAAGATGGAATTATCACTTCATTCATAGTGAAGATGATGATCACGTAGGGTACGGAACTGATGCTCTTATATGCTACAGCTATCGGGATAATATGACTAGGTCATGCTTATCCGATTATAGAGACTAGTTTCCAGAGATCTGACATGTGCTTCGTACGGGGCAGACACAATTCCAGCCTCAGGCCTAGCACGTGACATCCGATACTGGATCGCAATACGCAATACGACGTATACTACGCCTGATATAGATTACATATTCCTTTAAGAATATTTCTGGAGAATTGGGTAGGCACGATGTTTTGCTAGAAGCGAACCATGTCTTATAAATCGGTAAAAATGTAATACTAGGTATGTACGTGTTCGGATAGTCCGACGACCGGATTTACTACCAACATATCCAGGGATCTCATGGGTCGCTTCCCGAAGATTCACCGATGACGTATGACTCAGACATAATTAATCTAGGATTAATTATTAGAGAGAGAAAATTAATCTGGGATTAATTACGGAGATATTTTATCTGGGATAAAATATTACTAAGAGAGAGAAAATGATTAATTTGGAATTAATCGATAAAATAATATATTCGATATATTATACGAAATTAGATTTCGACACGGAATTAAAATTGGATTTTAATTCGGGCGAATGAGTTAATTTAGAATTAATTCATTAGCGATGTGAATAGTAATTTTTCTAGGTATAATTATTTAATTAAATTTGATTTAATTACGTCACAACGGAAAATTCGTTAATTCGGAATTAGCGAATTCGAGCCCGGGAGTGTTTGCGGGCCCACTCGCATTTTGAATTTAAGTGCGGCCCATAAGTCACATCACGCGTCACATCACCTGTCACTTTAGTGATGGATGTCAAGTCACCTTTTGGTGATTGACAACCAGTCATTATTCATGATGTTGGTGGTTGTGGGCAATAAATTCCATTTTGCCTCCAAAATTGATTTTGCTTTTTGGAAAAGCTTTATCAATTTTTGGTAACACTTTTTGGCATTAGGTTTTTTGGTATTAGGTTTTAGAAACCAAAATACAACTCTCTCTCTCTCATTCCTCTTCTTGGCCGAAAATTGGCCTCACTTTCTCTCCCAAAATCGTAAGCCTATAGCTCATTTTCTTCATGATTTTGTTGCAAAATCTCAAGAGCTAGCACTCAAAGGGGTTTTACAAAGGTGATAGGGAAACCCATTCATGAGCATGGAATCCATTTACAAAGCTTGGAGCTTGGAGCACACAAATGGGACCTTGGCCGAAACTTGGAGCCCAAAAGAGGAGTTTGGCCGAGAGCTTAAATGGAGCAAGAAAAATTTTTGTGTTCATCGCATCGCAAATCCGATCAAAGTGAGTATTTACGCAACTTTACTTTGTTGTATTCGCACTTTTCATCGCTTAATTTGATCTTGGTTTGACCTAGAAAACTCAACATGGAGGGACCCACTTCATTTACATCATCAAGTTGGACTAATGATGGAAGTTGGTATTGGCAAGTTGTTGGTTGAGTGAAAGGCCTGGTTTACTTGTATTTTACTCTAACCAAAACCAACACACCACTTGGCTATTTAAACAAATGAATTTTGGAAATTTGTGTGTGTGGTTACTATTCACAACAACACAAAAATTTCTCTCTTCCTTCACTGCAGTGGGCGTGAACTTCTCCCTTATTCTTCTTGAGTTTTATTGTAAAACCAAGTGAGCTAGCACTCAAAGGAATCAAATGAGGTGATAGGGAAACCCATCCCTAGAGTTTGGAATTCTTTTTTCACCAAGCTTGGAGCTCAACAATCATCAAAGTGGAGTTTGGAGCACTACATAATGAGTAAAAGTTTTGAACTCTCCATCTACATCCAACCGAGCATTGTAATTATTTTCCGCTAACGTCTTTGCGTATTCACACTTCTATTATGCTTAAATGATCTTGGGATTGTCCTTAGAAACCCAATAATGGTATCAGAGCCTATTTAAGCATGAAATTGAATTAGGGTTCTTAATCTTGAATTTGGGTATTTTTTATTTGAGCATGATTTAATCAAATTATTTGTTTGAGTATGCTTAGATAATGATAACTTAGAGTTATGCATGATCAATTTTATGAAAAATTAATTGGATTAATTTTCCCCAAAACAATAGGCTTGGCCGAATGATATAGGTACCCTAAGCTCATGGTGATTTTGAAATTTTAGACCATTGGATGAGTTTAAAATGAATGGATAAATTGCTTTGTGATTTAATTGGATTGAAATCAAAATTAATGAAAAATTACCATGATTGTCGTGAGCTTGTATGAACATGTTGGGATTGATTTTGCTTCAATAATGTTGGACATGTATTGAAAATAATAGAGCATGATTAATTATGTAAATTGGTATTTTGGAAATGTTAATTTAAATAATTAATTATGGTTATACACTTTAATTAAGTAAATTGTGATATTTGGAATATTAAAATTTAATTAATTAGGCTTAATTTGGAATTGGGCTAAAATTATTGTATTTGGGCCTAATGGGCTTGGTTGGGCCAAGTTGGTTTAGGACAATTGGATTTGATCCAAATTGGGCCTAAAACCATTCCATTAAGTCCAAATATGATAAATGGGACTTTAAATAATTAATTGGGCCTAATGGGCCAAAATTATTTTTGCGGCAAAGGGTGATTCCTTATTAGGCTTTGGTTGCCAAAGTCCATGCCTTAAGAAAGTAATTGAAAGCCCATTGGACTTTAATTAAATTGACATTGGATGTTAATTGGGCTTTTAGACCCAATAAGATTAAATTTAGAATCTAAGTCGTAAAGGCACATTAAAAGTGTAATTATTTAATTTGGAATTAAATAAAGAATTAGTATTGAATATAAATTAAATTGGATTTAAAATTGTAGTTCGATATAATTCAAGAATACGCACTTTGAGTACTTATTCTAAAAACGAGTTGGACTCGCGCAAATCAAATTGTTGTTTGAACATTGGATGATCACTTAATTCAAAGATTAATTAATTGGATTAGATTGATTGAATAACATGCTTTGTGTGAATACATGGATGTATTGTATGAATAATGAATATCGGATGGATATTAGATGGGTGAGGGCAATTTTGGAAATTATTGAAGTAAATTTAGAATTTAATAAATTGGACCTGCGTGTCCAGCCTATTACCTCTTTTCTCATTGTATTTTCTTCTCACCAATTCCCCTCAATGTAAATGAGGTTTCTTTAGAAGTATTATGTAATTGGGTAGAAGTATGAATAGTGCTAGCGGGAGAGAGGAAATGGAGAGATTTGTTCTAGGAACAAGTTTGTTGTATATCCATCCGCATATCATTATTAAATTTTATCGCGCCTTATTATGCTTTTAGAATGCATGCTTAAGGGTGTATGATGATGTAGGACAATTATGACCCATAGCGTCACTATTTGTACAGATCATTGTGTTGTTGTACAAATTAACTATGTGACAAAGAGATTGCACTTTTATCATTTGTGATTAGATCACATAGATATATAAATGATAGGAGGTCCATATGATTTGTTCCTGAACTGAGAATGATATGAGACAGTATCAGTCCACGAAGGATAAATCATTAAATATCCCTAGTCAGAGTATTATCGAGATTGGACATCGATAATACGTAAAAGACTAGTATTACACTTGTGCGCATTGTGAGGGCACAACAACATAGTTCTCATATATTTGGGTATAGGATACTCATGCAAGTGTAATAGGAGGTTGTGTTTCACCGATGGTACGGGAAACAGTTCGCTCTGGATAGACCCCTTCGGAATTCCATTGGTAGTATGACTATGTGTCTATGGAAGTCTGAAATCAGGGTAGGTGTATTTGGTCTTATCCTTAGACTTGCACCGCTAATACTTGCGACAATCAATATACTTTGGTTGAGGTCGTCCAGGGCTTTAACAGATTCTGTGTACGCCAATACTGGGTATATTGAGAATCGTAGTGTGTTGGGTGTGATGTCAAGACGGAAGTGTCACTTCAGTCATATGGAGTTGATGGTCACGTAGGATACGGTACTGGTTCTCTTAAGTACTGCAGTCATCGGGATAATATGACTAGGTCATAGTTATCCGATATAGAGACTAGTTACCAGACATCCGACATGTGCTTCGTACGGGGCAGACACAATTCCAGCCCCAGGCCTAGCACGTGATCATCTGATACTGGATCGAAATACGCAATACCACGTATACTACGCCTGATATAGATCGCTTATTCCTGTAAGCATGTTTCTGGAGAATTGGGTAGGCATGGCGCTTTGCTAGAAGCCAACCTTGTCTTGTGAATCGGTGTAAACGTAGTACGAGGTACTCACGTGTTCGGATAGTCCGACGACCCGATTTACTGCCAACATATCAGGAGATCTCATGGGTCGCTTCCCAAAGATTCACTGATGACGTATGACTCGCACTTTAATTAATCTGGGATTAATTTAATGAGAGAGAATTAATATGGGATTAATTGCAGAGATATTTTATTTGGGATAAAATATCAATTAAAGAGAGAGAACGATTAATTTGGAATTAATCGGTAAAATAATATATTTGATATATTATATGAAATTTGATTTCGACACGGAATTAAAATTAGATTTTAATTCGGGCGAACGAATTAATTTAGAATTAATTCGTTAGCGACGTGAATAGTGATTTCGCTAGGCGTAATCATTTAATTACGACGCAACGGAAAATTCGTTAATTCGGAATTAGCAAACCCGAGCCCGGGATTGTTTGCGAGCGCATTCGCATTTCGAATTCGAGTGCGGCACGCAAGTCAAATCCATCGTCAAATCATTAGTCACATCAAGCGTCAAATCACATGTCACTTTGAGTGATGTGACATTTGAGAGATTGATGTGAGTTGATTTGAGATGATGGCAAGGCATTTAATGCTTGCTTTTGGAAATTAAAAAGTGGTATATGTTTTATTAATTTTGGAAATTATAAAACCTAATACAATTTTTCATTTCCCACTAATTCTCTCTCTTCCATTTTCGGTATTAGGCTTTTTGGAGCCAAAAACCCCTCTTCTTCTCTCTCGGTCTTGAACGCCTCTTCTCCTCTGTTTTGCTTCTGGTTTGACCGAAAATTAACAAAGAAATAATTGATTTTGTTGCAAGATCCAAGTGCTAGTACACTCTAGGAGGCATACCAAGGTGATAGGGTAGTGTTTTTATGAGCAAGGAATAACCTTGTGAAGCTTGGTGCTTGGAGCTTCCATGGAGGACACCCATGGCCGATTCTTGGAGGAGGAAGCAGCCCCCACGCCGTGCAGTTCACCATTTACGCAGCCCACTGCCGAGCAAGGAGAAGCAGTGCGTTTTTGGTCCTTGTTGCATCCAACCGATCAATGTGAGTTTTTTCCGCACCTCATTTGATGTGTATTCATATTGTTTCATGCTTAATCTATGATCTTGGGACTTGATTGAAACCCAACAATGGTATCTTGAGCTATTGATTGCATGAAATTGATTTTAGGGCTAAAATTGGGCAAAACGAATTTGGGCATTATTGATGAAATTGGATTGATGAATATGCTTAATTGATGTTTAATTGATGATTGATTAGATCAATTTGAAGAAATTTGGTTTGGAACAAATTTCCCCAATTTGGCTTATGTTGGCCGAAAATGTGTACCCTAAAATTGTCTTGGTTTTTGATTTTTTGATTCATTGGATGAGTTAGAAATCATTAGGGGATATTATTTTAATGTTTAATTTGGTTCAATTGGATTGAATTTGATTTGGGCATTTTTTTCCTCCTTGGCCGAGAACTAAGGCATGAAAATTGGGTTTGATTTTGATCAAATTATGTTGGACATTGATTCATTGATGATAAGCATGATTAATTGGACAAATTTGGTGTTTTGGAAATATTGATTGGGTAATTGATAATGTTATACACTTTATTTAATTGAATTGAAAAATTGGATTTTGTAATTTAATTAATTGGGCCTTTAATTGGATTTGGGCTTGTTGGGTTTGGGCTTGTTGTACAAAGTTGGGTTTAGGCAAAATTGGTTGGATCCAATTAGGCCTAAAACCGCTTCCAAAAGGCCCAAATGCGACTAATGAACCTTTAAAGTTTAATTGGGCCTAATGGGCCTAAATTGATTTATGGGCTTATGGGGTAACTCCCGGATTGGATTTTGGTTATTCAGTTTGACCCGAGTTGACCAAAAGTCCACGCCTTGAAGAAATTAATTAAAAGCCCATTGGACTTTAATTAAATTAATATTGGATATTAATCGGGCTTTGAGACCCGTAACGATTAAATTTGGAATTTAAGTCGTAAAGGTTTATTTTATAAAGTGTAATATTTAATTTGGAATTAAATAGTGAATTAGAATTAAATGCGTATTAAATTGGATTTAATTATGTAATTTAATTTAATTCGAGAATTCGTACTTTGAGTACTTATTCGCAAACGAGTTTGACTCGAACAAAATCAAATCGTTGTTTGAACATTGGATGATCACTAATTATCAGATTAATTAATTTGATTAGATTGATTGATAACATGCTTGTGTGAATACAGTTGTGATGCGACATGAATAATGTATATCGGATGGATATTAGTCGGGTGGGGCAATTTTGGAAATTGTAATAAATTTGATTTATTAATTGGACCTGCGAGTCCTGCCTTATCTCTTATTTCTTTGTATTCTCTTCTCACATATTCCCCTCAATGTAAATGAGGTTTCTTTAGAAGTGTAGTGTAACGGGTAGAATTGATACATGTGCTAGCGGGAGAGAGAAAGAGAGAGATTTGATCTAGGATCAATGTAAAATATCCATCCGCATATCATTATTATTTTATACATACGCGCTTTATTATGTGTTTAGAATGCATGCTTAAGGGTGTATGATGATGAGACCTTAACAAAGATAATAAATTGGTTGCCAATTTGCACGCGAAAAACCCTGGCTAATATTAAGCGTCTTTGCTTCCATTGAGTGATTCTCACTCAAGATCCGAGACGGCATTGGTTTGTTGGCCAAAGTCAAGGCCTTTGTTGTCAAAGATGTGTTTGAATCACGAAGGCTTTGTTCCATATCAGTGTCTTGTCCAAGTTGTGGTTTGTTGGCCAAAGTCAAGACCACTTCTTGTCCATCGAATTGATTACGAAGCTTTCCATGGTCAATGGGTCGCGCTTGACTGGGATCACTAAGTTTGTTGTGCCAAAGCCAAGGCTTAGTTGATTCAGAGGAAAAAGGTTAGGTAATGCATTGGATGTATTGGCATATATAAGATATATGTTTCGGACTTGGATGTCCCCCTACCGGATCTAGGAATTGGATTGGATCCAATTGATCTTAGAGATCTACCTAGTTAATTATCATACAATTTGTTGGCCAAAGTCAAGATTGTGTGATATTTAACGGGATCCTAGCCCACTAGGAAACACGGTTTCCCGAGTACTCGACAGAGGGTTGGAGGCTCGCCGAAAAATAGTGGGAGGCAAGAATTGAATTTGCAATATTCGTTCAAATTACTCGCCATACGCGCTCATTTCAAATATTTCGTCGATATCAATTAAATGTTAGTTGGACTAATATTTAAATTGTTTTTTTTATAAGCAGTTGGACTGTATTATAGTTGATTATATAATTTGATTATTGTAATCAATATATTTGAATTAATTAATTTCGATTTTTTTTTGATTTTATAATTGGATTATAGTAATCAATGTAATTGAGGTTAATTAATTTAAATTATATTTGATTGCATAGTTGGACTATAATAATCAATATAATACATAGTACCACAAATCGTTGATTAAATAGTTGGACTATTAGAATCAAGATAAAATGAAAGATTAGGGTTTAAAACATAATCCTGGGTGAAATGTATTTAAACGACTATATTTTTCATATTGGGAATAATATTTCAAGATGGTCCTGGAAATATAATAAGTTACTTTATTTGATAAAATAACTATTAAAGCCTAAGTCTGGAGTTAAGCTAATAAGTGGAACATGATTTTGGAATATTCATGTAATGATAACTTTAGTGCTTAATCCATTATACTTGTCATATAGATTCCTTAATTTCTTTATCAAAACTAAGGATTAGATTCTTAAAGTATGATATTGAAATTGAAGGATCTTCATAAATCTATACTTAGATTTTAGAAGTATATATTGCAATAATAAACTCTTGGAGAGTTAATGACTATTCTCAAGGAGACAAAGTCAAAGTTTGCAATTAGGCAAGTAGCGTAAGGCGCACTTTACTTCGATATTCCAGAATTCCAAGGCTTGGCCAAAGGCTTCTGGAGTGTGGAAAAGGGCAAAGGCAAAATCATTATAATCTTCTAGGAAGATAAAAGGACATATCCCAAGAAGGAATAGAAGACGAGCAAGGCTTTGACTTCAAATATGATTGTCATAAATATATTCATTACTAGTATTTAAAATTGGATTTTAGATACTTAGTGTGATATATATATATATATATATGATGTTCAGAATCTGTTATGGAACACGATACTGAATTCAATAGAGATTAATCTGCGAATTGGAAACGGGACGACTGTCGCTGTTTTAACCGTAGATACCTAAGTTTAGGAACTACCCTCGGGTGTGTACTTAAATTAGGAAACTGTTATAATGTAACTAGTTTGACTAGGAACATCATCTTTATATCAGTGTTTAATCAATTGCGGATTGCCTTTATATTTTAGAACACTAAAGTGTTTTATTATATAAAGATGATATTAAGATAAACACATTAGATGTGAACAGCAGAATTTTATTTAGAATATAAATAAATCTCACATGTATATAATGATAAACAAATAGCTCAAACTGATTTGATCAGGAAAAACTTAATAGTGGAAATGTTATCTGGGACACATTAAACAAGAATCGTATATCCGCACTTTTGAAGAGCGGGTACCAGGACTGATTTGATTCCAATCAAATAGAGTCTACGAATCTAGTTTATCGGTCAAAGTGTCTATTACACTATTTACTTGGTAAAAGTGCAAATGCCACCGATCTGATAGCCCTAGTTCATAGTGAAGCAAGTGGGCCCATGTCTAGCTAGGCGATGTGGATATGAATATTTCGTAACCTATATGGATGTGGCATCGCGTTATGGTTATGTGTTTCTTTTGAAGAACACAAATCGGAAACTTTTACAGTTTCGACATGAAATAGACATACAGATTGGCTACAGTATTATTTCGTCACGGTAAGACCGTAATGAAAAATACTCAAGCAATAAGTTTCTAAAATACTTGAAAGAGTAAATATTCTTTCAAAAGAGGACTCCTCCCGGAACACGTCAATTTGACGGTGTGTCCGAACCGAGTAACCGAATTTTGTTAGACATGATTAGGTTAATCATGAGTCGCTCTGAGCTACCATTTCCTTCAACGGATACGCATAAACAGTGCAGAACTTATTTAGAATAAGGTTCCATTAAAATCTGTTTGACAAATAACATATTAGATATGAACGGGAAAGAAACTGGGTTTCACATTCCTGTTAAATTTGGGAATGCTAGGCATATGTTTGGATGATACCAAACTAAAACCCAAATTGGATAAGTGCCAATTGTAGGATATCCTATGGATACCAAAGTATTGTACTTATACAACTCACTTGAGAACAATTGGATTGTTTCTCACCATGCGGTTTTCCTGAGAGGAATACCGATATGCAGTGGTAAGTGGGAGGATAGTAAAACTCGATGAAAATTTAGAGTAATACTATTACAGGCACCGATTCCTAATGGAACACAAATAGTTCATCAAGGATGAAACTATTACCATTAATCTTCGTATACACAAGAACCGCGTATGTCGGATAGATTCAGAAAACAACCAGGGGTATGGGTTTCTGATCTCACCTAATAAAGATGTCTATCTTATTGAGGAATACCAACTGACTACATATGAGGAAGTGATACAAGGTATCGACTCCCAATTATGACAAAGTGTCATGAGTCCGAAATGGATTCCATGTATGTCAACAAGTTTGGATACTAGTTGATGTACCACAAGGCATTGTGCCTACTGGTACTTTATAAGTCTTCAAGGAAGACATAC